>BSBK01013993.1:0-17500 GCA_027943335.1 Chamaecyparis obtusa
ATATAGCATTGAGTTTCATCTATATACATAGCTCGATTATAGATTATATACTAAATCAATTTTAGGATCTCACATGTATATAAATTTATTTTGTGGGAGATGTCTTTGCAGTGATTGTTGAGCCTGGAAATGTAGAAGGAGTTGGTTATTATTTATTGTGTTGTACTATAGAGAGGATGAAGTTAATTGATCCTAGAGAAAGAGATGGAATTTTGTTCCCCGTAAGTTTCCATTATTTACATGTCAATATATTATTCATTTTGTAAATATGAAATTTCAAAATTTTAACAAATTTTTAATTTAAATTATTTTATTTAAATTTATATGTTAAAATTTGTGACGTACAGGTTCAGTTGATTCAAAGGGAACATATTTCAAGAAAATCAAAGTATGTCAACATGGTATTCACTTTTTTGATTACCAACCAGACAATAAGGTGTTTCAATATAGCCACCTAGTAGTTTCCACCTCCCTTTATCTCCATCCAGTTAAATATCAATGTCGACATCATAAGTGGAGACTAGATAGTGAGGATCATGAGAGAATATTACATGTTCTCCATGAGAGTTATGAACCACTTGAGTTTGTCTAAAAAGTAAAAATTTACATACATATTTCATTTTTTAGGACCTACTTGACATCTCTAGATTAAATTGACTATACTTTGTTGTTATATTGAAATATATGATAAATTATATTTTGTTTATTTATTAATAAGACTTTGATTATATATTTTGACACGGTTCAATGCTTTTACATATGTTTTGATTGTTCAATAGTTTTTAATATATAGTTATGTATGCTTACATACATATGGTTTTATATGTATGTTCTTATGTATGCTTTGATGGTTCAATGATTTTTATATGTAGTTATATAAATGCTTTAATGTTTGTTAAAGTGAACATGCTAAATGGATGATATTACTTAGAAATTACTTATGGTTCATTAATTGAAAATTAACTTGTTAATTTTTATGATGGTTCAATTAGATTACTTAATAGTAAAACTCCCCTAAAGACCTCCCCTTAATACATTAGTTAGGTTACTAATGACATTAGTTACATTACTTATGACATGTTAGTTATAGATTACTTATATTACTTATGGTCCATTAGTTACATATTAGTGCTATTTTTTATGATATTAAAATTAGATTACTTATAACATGTTAGTTATAGATTATTTATATTACTTATGGTCCATAAGTTACATATTCATGTTATTTTTTATAACCATTTATCAAATCAAATCAAATCATGTAACCGTCTAACCATAATCAATGATCATATCATATAACCATCTATTAAATCAAATCATATGACCATGTATTAAATCACATCAAATCATATAACCATCTAACCATAATCAAAGATCATATCATATAACCATCTAATCGTCTAACCATAATTAAATGAAATCATGTAACCATCTAACCATAACATATAAATGCCAAGCATAAATACATAAATAATCTATGTATAGGTCCAAAACATAAATCAAAGATGCCCAAGAAATGTCCTAAGGTATCCTAGACTAATCAAGTTATATACGAATAGAGAGAGCCTATGACCAAGTGTCCTGAGCATCCTTTGCATATGAAGCAACAACAAACCTCTGTAAATTTTGTACAACTTGTCAAATATATATGTACATTCATACATTATTATATACTAAGTATTTGAAATATATTAATACGTGAATTTAAATTTGCATATTTAAAACCTACCTAAGCACTAGTAGATGTCACCTCTACAGAATCTCTCATACATATATGCTCTAATCCTATACTAGAGGTAGTACACTAATGAAATTGTTCCTACAAATATTATATATTGAATACATATATACAAGCATTAGTAAATGTAACTATTTAATCAATTTATTGACTAAAAATAAATTAAAAATTAAAGTTATACATGGGTCTTAGGAGCAAGAAGATCATCAGTGTGTACCATCATATCATCTATAGAAACACCATCATGCACATCATCTATGGTACTAATCCTCTCTAATGAGGAGTGTAATGGGGTGTGTAGTTGAGAAAGGAGCGGTGTAGAGTCAGAGTCTCGATGAAATAGAAGATCCATATATGAATCTATGTGAGTGTCAGTGTTGCTCTATCTAAATCCCTATAACTGCTCCTCAAAACAATCTAGGCTCTACACTATTATGAAAATATCACCAAGTTGTATCCCTCCCTGTGTAGCTATAGAGTTGTCAATGGGTGCATAGTGCTATGAACTATGAGATGCATGAGCTAATGGTGAGCTCTAGGGTAGTGGAATTGGAGGGACTTGAGAGAGTCTAATTGTATCTCTGACAGACTGTATAGGGATCCTCTCCACCTGAGAAATATAGGTATATGCATGTAAAATGTCCTGCAATAAATAATGTGCCATCTCAAGGTGACTATGTTGTCTAGTAAGAGCTCATATATCACATGGTCTAGGGAGACCAACAACTGTATATCTCTCATTAGTATGGGGTGCACTATTAGATGATGCCGCTAAAGATGCCTAGGATCAACTCCGTCTAGTCCTAATATATCGAGTGAGTGTATCAGATGTAATTATGAAGATCGCAACTGCAATGTGTCCAATCCTATCAATTACTTCGATCTGCAAAGCAATGACAATTATGTTAGTAGTATCGGTGATAGATGGTGTCACTACAGTTGCCCTATACCCAACCAAGTGTCTGTGACTCGACACAACCCAATCAGGCCTATGATATTGATCACGCTCTGCAACTTAGTTGCGCCCTTATCCAAAGTAGCCCAAAAGATCTAAGTAGTTCACATTGAGACCCAAACATACCTCAAGGTAAACCTATTGTAAAAAGTAGAGTGAAATCTAGTCATTATGGGGATAAAGACCATGTGCAGAAAGGAACCTAGGGTATATCATGTGTGTAATCTCAGGAACCACATGTTTTGTAAGATGATATGCTCTAACATCTCTCTTCTATTGATAGCAAGGGAAAACCTCTCATTTGATAATATCCTTTGAGGCCCATGCCTAGACCTCATCTAAAGATATATCATTGGAGATCTCAGATTTCAACTCTTGAAAAATAGAAGCAATAATATTTGAGGTATATGCAGTCTATCTTCTCATGTGTGCAGTCAAATCCTCTAAACTCTGCAAAATGGTGCTACAAATATCTCTATACATGCTCTCCTTAGAGGAAGTGATAAAATCTCGTAAGCACCCCCATCTCCTAGGTAGCAAAATGAAATATCACACCCATATCAGGAACACCAAGCGCCTGATGTGGGGCACTCCATGTTGGGTCATCTGGGGGAAACCTATTGTGTTTCATTCTTGGGAGGGGCACCATGTGCCAAGTTACCCCGAGGAACCTTGTTTTGAGGTACATGATCATGTGTCTCCATCTAGGGGTAACATACATTGTTAATGTTAAAATTTAAGTAAGTAAATTACGTGTGAAGGTTAAATAATATTAAAATCTAAATTTATACAAATACAATTCTAAATTAAATTATGTTAATGAAGCTAAAAACATGTGTGTGTGTGTGTGTGAGAGAGAGAGAGAGAGAGAGAGAGAGAGAGAGAGAGAGAGAGAGAGAGAGACTCTTCAGGGGTGTGGAGACAGAGTCTTAAGGGGGAATCTTTAGGGGTGGGGAGAGAGAGTATTTAGTGGGGAGACAAATATTGTTAAAGAGTACGAAGATATTTTTAAGGAGGTGGGGGGTGTCTTGAGGGGTTTGGTGAGAGAGTCTTAATTAGTGTGAAATAGTAGTGAGAAAGAAATATAGTCTTAATGGGTAGGGAGAAAGAGAGTCTTAAGAGGGTGTGCACAGAGTATTAAGGAGTTTGGTGAGAGAGTCCTAAGGGGCACGGGGACAATATAAATATTTATATCAAATAATCTAATCATATTAGTAATATTAATACCAATAATATTATTAATCAATATTTGCATAACCAATAAATAATATTATTAAATTATTAAAATCAATAGTTATCAAATCAATACTATTATTAAATATCTACGTCGAAGGTGTTTCATATAAGAAACAAATCAGATAGCTTTGGTAATCAATGGTTCCTAGCATTAGAGAGCTATGCATGACGATTAAACATATCATAGTAGTTATTTTTTTTCGTCTATTTTTTTTAATTTCAATACAGTCTAGAAAAAATGCAACATATTTAATAGGGTAGGATTTTGGATTTTTAATTTGATTTGATTATTGAGGAAAGACAATGAAAATCAGTGTAAGAGTACATTGAATAAAAAAATATTCGAGTGTGATCTAATCATTTTCAAAAAAGAAGTGTGCCTAATAAATCTCCTTTTGGGTGTAAAATTTTTATACATATTAATTACATTATAATATATGTATTTTAATAATTTATATTATATAGAATATTAAATAAGTAATAAAGATAATGATTATAGAAACTATAATGTATAATATTACATAATTCTTATATAATTTCTTAAAAATAAAATAAATGTATAAGTAAATAATAAATACATATGAATATTAATTATGTGGAATATTAAGTATTTTATTTTCAGTTTTAAAGTATGGATGATTTTTTAAAAAAATTATTGTTAATAGATTACTATTAAGATTAACCTAAAATCTAACTTCTTATTCAATTTAAATTATTATAGATTTTTTTAGTTTTTCTTTTAAGATCAAATTTTTCTTCTTACAAGGGACTTTCTTTCATATTTTTACATTTAAAAAATCTTCAGTTTTAATAAATCTTTGTTGATTTTTGAATTATAATATATAATTAATTTTATCAATTTATCAATATTTAACAATTATTTTAGTTTTCTAAATTTCTTAGTAATTGATGTATTTAAATTTAAGTATATAATTATTTTCTAATAAATGTATTAAAAAATAATTTGATAATTTATTTTGATTAAGTTGCATACAATTAATCTAGTAAATTTTTATTTATTTATTATTCTATATAATATGATATTCAATTCATTTTTGCTAACCTCACAAAATACTTCCAAACTACTATTTTATTATCTGTTCATGCATGCATCCAAACTACTATGATGTTACATTATAAAGTAGTAAAAAATGGTTAATGTTCCATGATGATTCTTGTTCTTCTATCATAACAAGTGCTCCATCAAAACATATAATATTAAAAAACTTGTGATAAATGCCATTTATCAAACAATTAAAATAGACACTAAGTATAATATGTTTGAGAACTACCTTAACAAAAAAAGTTAAAGATGAAAGGGCAATGGTATTGCCTAAGGAAAAAAAAATAAGAAATTTTCCAGGAAAAAGGCAATATTACTAGGGCTAAATGATAGGGCTAAAATGTAAAAACAACTCTAATTGCATATTAGAAATCTCCCAAATCCACAATGGTCACCGATAATAAGCCCTTGAACTAGTTTGAAATATTTGCACAACTATGTGCCGAGAGTTCCCCGGCATTTTGTGAAAAAGGCCGAAATCTTTATTTAATAATATATAACAATCACTATCTTTCTTTCTTTTAGTTTAGTTGTTGGAATTAAATAATTGAAATTGTCACTTCTAATATTTGACAATTTGAAAGTTTTAATTTCAGAAAATAGTTTTTAGAATATGGTTTAAACTGTTTGAATTCATCTAGAATTCATAATGAGAAGATGGAAAATGTTGTTTGCATATGGATTTCAAAATATTATAAATTTTTCTTTACCCCAAATTCTCATTTAAGTGGAATTGGAATTGATTTTCCAATTCCACCAATTTAGATGGAAGATTCAAATTTTGGTTTTGGGGTAAATGAGAACTAAGAGATTCCTATTCCAATTTTATGTTTTGAACACAAACATCAAAAATGTCAATTCCAAGATTTGAAAATCCCAATACGAATCTAATTCCAGCAAATAAATAGACCACATCCAACATGTCACTGCGTAATCCTAGTCGCTGCATATTAATTAACCACAATTATCAAAATTCTCCATTAGAACAGTTTTTTAGTGTTCAGAATTTGACTTTGACAACAGGAAATCCCTTGGGGTGAGGAATTCTGTGTTTTTGGCAATGAAACGGGTAGCAGCTGCAAAAGCAGGAGGGAGTGATAAAAAATTTAGATCAACCAATATAACAAGATCCGGTCGATAATAGAGAGGGACACTTAATCTTGCCTCCAATGGCGGGCTACGAGATAAAAATGCAGAAGAAAACAATTGTTCTGGATTTGGATGAAATCCTAATCCAATTCAGCAAGGGACCTCTCGAACGTTAAGATTTCGCTGTCAGTGTGGTCATCGATGGCAAGCCGACCACTTGTAAAATTATATAGTCATGCCAGTACGAAAATGGCTGACTAGTACATCACCCGTATATTAAAAAAGAATAAAGAATTTGCAGTGTTGAGGAGTGAGATGATAAGCACCTGCTCCTCGTCACATTTGATTACTTGACGTAACTTTCAAACTTTATGGCGTGTAAATTTTCCTCATAGAAATGAAGGTGTCGGATTGTTTCAATCGTCGTCCCTATCCTCTACAACATTGCCTACCATTCGATGAAAATATCAGGTCAGTTCTTTCAAATAAGAAACGCCTTCGCCGTAATTAAGGGGTTTAGTGTATTTTAGTTTTGGAGTCCGTTTTCTTGTAATTATTTTGTTTATCTTATTCGAAAGCATTCCTGAGAAATCAATAATTCATTTCTTTTCGCTTTAAATAAAGACCCTGAAATATATACAAAATTGATCATTATAATAACTAATTAACTAATTCAATGTTCTAAGACACTTTTCCTGTATAAAAGCGTACTAGATAAGTATTGATAAGTCTTAAACAAAATATCTCTAAAGTTGTCATCTTCCAAGACCAACATATCCACTGTACTAATATTAAAACATAATGCATATAACTTTAGAAATGCAAGATTATTTTTTTATAAAGATACCCCAATAACTTAATTATGTCTCCTCTCTTCTCTCCAAAATTTGTATTTCCATCGTTTCAATCAAATATAAGCTTTTGATAAGCCATCATGATAAAAATTGTTAGAAGATTCTAGTAATTTCTACCAAGAACTTTGCGGGTTAAGATGGAATTTTCTAGAATAGTAATTATTTTGTAATTTTCGGAATTTACACGTTCTAGAAGGGTTTCCAGAAATTTCTCAAATGCAAAGTCCAAAATATTAAGTGAATTAGATTATTCTAGAGGCCTCCAGCTGGATTAGGGATTAGGTAAAGTTTCTAATATTATATTTAGAATATTCTAGAAATGTATGTCCGGTACGAGAAAATATTCTAGAGTTTTCTATGTAACTTCTAAGCCTTCTATAAAAAGGCATTTTGTAATTGTGTTTCATGCAAGCAATAAAAATGGTTTATGTGCCGTAGCACATTTATAATATCTGTGTATCTTCTAAATCTGTGTTTGTATTTTTGGTTTGAGGAGTTGATTCAATCCATCCTCCCCTACAAAATTGGTATCAGAGTAGGTTTGAAAATCATTTGGAGATCCTGTCACCATTTGTGACAGATGTCAAGAAAGGGAGATCCTGTCACCATTTGTGACAGATGTTAAGAGGGAGATCTTGTCACCATTTGTGACAAACCTCTGAAAGATCTGAAAGTTCTAAGGAGTTTCATAAGTGCCAAAGATAAGAGGCAAGTCAAGGACTGAAGTTCTGCTGATGAGAAAGTTATTCTTTGTGAAGGAGAATTCAATGGTGTTCAGGAGTCTGATTTTATTGTGTTGCAGCACACTAACTTTCAAGTGTTTTGTCTCTGCCCACTTCACAGTGGTATCAGAGAAAGGGAAAAAAAAGTTGATTGTCACCATTTGAGACAGTAGAGGATTGCTGAAGGTTACTCAAAGTCATTGCCTGTAAAATTGGCATAGCATTTGGAATGTTGTAGCCCTAAGGAGGTGTTGCAGATGAATTGGTAGAACATCAAATCATTGAAGGATATCACAAAGATTTTAGAGGATCAAAGATTGCAGAAGGCCGTAGCCATGTACGCCCAGATTAAGATTGCTGGCAAAAGAAGATCAAATGCAGTCAAATCTGTTGAAGGCATGAAGGATATATTGAAGTATATAGCCGTAGCTATTGGAGGAATTCATTAAGGACAATAAAGAAGATTGAAGGCAGGTGAAGCTTCTTGTAAAAAGCATCATATGGTCAAACATAGAAAGGCTTTGGCATCAGGCAAATAAAAGGATGTTGATAGTAAGAGAAGACAAGAAGGAAGAGAACAAAGAATTTGAATGCCGTAGCATTTGTGGACAAAAATTCAGGGAATAAGATCTTGATGTATAATTATGGATTTTGATGTAATTAGTGGTAGAAATTAGGGGGGAGTGTTAGAATATTCTAGTAATTTCTACCAAGAACTTTGTGGTTTAAGATGGAATTTTCCAGAATAGTAGTTATTTAGTAGTTTCCGGAAATTTACACCTTCTAGAAGGGTTTCCAGAAATTTCTCAAATGCAAAGTCAAAAATATTAAGTGAATTAGATTATTCTAGAGGCCTCCAGCTGGATTAGGGATTAGGTAAAGTTTCTAATATTATATTTAGAATGTTCTAGAAATGTATGTCCAGTACGAGAAAATATTCTAGAGTTTTCTATGTAACTTATAAGCCTTCTATAAAAAGGCATTTTGTACTTGTGTTTCAAGCAAGCAATAGATTGCTTCCTCTGCCCACTACAGAGTGGTTTCAGAGTAATTTATATTTGGGCAAATATATTTGTGTTTGTGTTTTGTATTGAATATGATGTTTGTATCTTTGGTTTGAGGAGTGGATCCAATCCATCCTCCCCTACAAAATTGGTATCAGAGCACGGGAAGGAGCAGATGAGATCTTGGGTGAGAGTGCAGAAATGTCAGATTGCTGCTAAGAAAGAAGTGACGTTCGTTGGAGCTCATCCAAAATAGTGAATCAAATATGAAGTGTTAAAAATGGGTGCAACAAAATTGAATCGATTTGGAGAAAAGTTTGTTTGGAGATTTTCCGAAGGTGTGAAGCTGCCCTGAGATAAAGACATGGATATGTTAGCTGCTAAGAGGTGCAGATTGGAGTTAAAGTTGTTCATTTAGAATGCCACTAAAAAGAGGTTTCAGATAAGTGAAAGATATTTAAATAGTGTTTTATTACTGAAATTTGATTTGCTAGTTGTTGCAATGGTGGGCTAAAAATTTGAGAGCATCTATTTGGTGGGATTGTATAGGCAAATTATTTGTTACTTCTGATAAATGGGTATTTAAGTTTGATGCGAGATTTTAATTAGCTGAGAGAAATTGGTTGCACATTGAAAAATACAATATTTTATAGATCTGAAGTGATAAAAATATTTTTTAGAAGATTTAAGTCACGTGAAGTAAGTAAGGTGTGTTAACTTATCTATTTCAATGGGAAAACAAGGCAAAAGAGTATTGAAAGAAAATGTAAATCTAATTTCTGAGATTCAATTATTAGAAGAAGAATTAATAAGGGTGAAGAAATAAAATACAAATTTAATATGTGAAAAAGATCTTTTGGAAGAGGAATTGACAAAATTAAGAAAAGAAATGGCTACACACATAAGAGAGGGGTTAGCAGAAAAATGTAAACTTCAAGAAAGAATTTGTGTTTTTTATGACAAATTAGACAAAGCTGAAAAGAAAAATGAAGAGCTAGAAAAAAAATTGAATTTGTTTGATGATATTAAGAAAAGAAATGATGATTTAGAGGGAAAAATGAAGAAGCTGGAAGAAGAGAATAATACATACAAGAACGAAATCACAAAACTAATAGAAGAGAATGAATGTTTAAAGGCAAAGAAATTAGTGCATGATGTTTCATGTAGTACAGAGGATTTGAATTTGTCAATTGAAAAGTGTGATTTTGCTACAATTGTTTGTAAGAAAGAATGTGAAGATGAACATGTAAATGCAAAAGCTTCTAGCTATTTTGATGGCAACATTGGTTTGAAGATTATGAAAAGAATGGGATACAAGGGTAAAGGACTAGGAAAGAATGAGCAAGGAATGAGGAATATAATTGAGCCTACATTTAGGCCAAAATATGAAGGTCTTGGATATGCTACAGGCATTGGAAAAATGAATACAAGCTCAAGTGAGTCAGTTGAAAGAATGAAGAGTCTACGATGTTCACATTGTAATAGGAAAGGGCATATAAAAGATAGATGTTGGGATCTGCATCCATGCAATATTTGTGGTTTGAAGAGTCATTGTGAAAAGACATGTTGGAATAGAGAGTGGAAGAAGGATTCTATGGCATGTTGCATAAAAATGGATTGTGGATGGAGCTACGGATCAAGTTGGCAGAAGATTACAGGTATGATCAAGAATTTGTTCAAGTATAAAAATTCACATGTGAAAGCTAATGGAAATGGCAATTATAGCAAAAGTAAAGACAAAAAAAATATTTATGGCTAGACATCTATACATGGAAAGATTCTAGGAAGTTCCAGATTCAGGTTTTGAAGAACTGCCTCAGTAGTTGGACAAAGACAGGGGCATTGGTAGATATGAAAAATGACATTTTGGAATAAGGCAAAAGAAAGGCCTTGGCATCAGGCAAATGAAAGGATGTTGATAGTAAGAGAAGACAAGAGGGAAGAGAACAAAGAATTTGAATGCCGCAGCATTCGTGGACAAAATTAAGGGAATAAGATCTTGATGTATAATTATGGATTTTAATGTAATTAGTGGTAGAAATTAGGGGGGAGTGTTAGAAGATTCTAGTAATTTCTACCAAGAACTTTGCGGGTTAAGATGGAATTTTCTAGAATAGTAATTATTTTATAATTTCCAAAAATTTACACCTTCTAGAAGGGTTTCCAGAAATTTCTCAAATGCAAAGTCCAAAATATTAAGTGAATTAGATTATTCTAGAGGCCTCCAGCTGGATTAGGGATTAGGTAAAGTTTCTAATATTATATTTAGAATATTCTAGAAATGTATGTCCGGTACGAGAAAATATTCTAGAGTTTTCTATGTAACTTCTAAGCCTTCTATAAAAAGGCATTTTGTAATTGTGTTTCATGCAAGCAATAAAAATGGTTTATGTGCCGTAGCACATTTATAATATCTGTGTATCTTCTAAATCTGTGTTTGTATTTTTGGTTTGAGGAGTGGATTCAATCCATCCTCCCCTACAAAAATGTCAATATTAAACTTTACATAAATTAACTCAAGACTTATGGAGGAAGTCATTAGAAACTATGTAAGATTTTGACTATGAAAACATCAAATCAATCCTTTTTTAATTTTTTATTTGAACATCTTTCTATACTACTTGAAAGTCCAACAAATATTGTAACCACAACTATTTATAAATGATAAGATAAAATAAAATACATCTAAAATTAAAGTGCCTTAACATAACTACTCTTTTTTTTTTTGAAAAGGTGAGTAATAGGCATCTACAAACTTTTTCATATAAGATATATAGACATTTCATCGGAGCAATCTATTTCATAAACGACATAGATTACGATTATTCATCTTTCAATATATGCAATTGTAAGTTATTCTAGAACCGTCAATTGTATCCCATGCCATTAACTATTAATGGCCATCGGCTTCATCCTCTTATCTGTGAAGAGATTTAAAAAGCCTTATCGATATGCCTATGCTATATAATTTTAATGGATCCACGTCATTCCGAGAAAATGAATTAGTACTAGTTACACCCGCGTCTGTTTACGCCGAAAGGCGTCTTCTACAGTGGTAGCACGGATTAGTTGAATCCCTGTACATAAAGAAGAAACCATTGGTATTCTTGACAGTTGAAATTTAAGCAACAGCCTTACAAATCTGCGAAAATTATGTGAAACAAGCGATGAAGACGTTACAGAGACGGAATGGATTCATCTGGAAATAATAGGAATCGATTCATCTAGCCAAGATGAAAGTATAATTGTGATTAATGGCCTGCAATGGGTTATCTGTAGGATAAACCATTTGCGCAAGATGAGCCAAATCAATTCAATTTCCTTCCCCCAACTCCAATGAATTTGAGAGAAGCAGATCAGTATCTACAGCCTGAATTTGATAATGTTACGAAAACTATAGTTAATGTGATCTGTGACAATTTATTTTCCAATTTACAGAAGTGGCAATTCATGATCTCCTTTGATTTTGATGACAGATTTGGTGGCTTTGATAAAAGCAGTTGATGTTCTCCGTTTCCTCCCTGTCTATCTCTATGAAGTAACTTTTGTATTATTTGAGTATGGGCGGCACATAATCAGGCAAAACTGTTGAATAAGTTTGGAACTATCTTTGTTCCATATCTCTCACTTAGAAATCTGCACATATCTATTGCTTGTAACGTAATCATCACTAATATCATATGATGGTTTTGTATAAACTTTTACATATGATTTCAATATAAAATGATTGCATCTAGAAAAAAATGTTGTAGTTTTTATTCAAAATATTGATTTGCGCAGTGCTTTAAAGTTAGATATTATGGAGTTTGTTCATTAACATGATGTTTTGCAAAAAAAAATTGTATGCTTTCATTTGGCTTTTATAGAAATAGAATAAAGTACACCTCTATACAGCCAGAGTTTACAAGGCACAAGAGTTTATACGGGACACCTTATACTGTTGGTAATTCAAATAAAGTTAATTGGATTTGGTTAGTGGAGAATATGCTAAATAAGTACATCTGAGATGGAGCAAAATTCGGATGATTGACCTCTGAGCAATTTGCCAACCTTTTGATGTAATGCACAAAAAATCACATGCCTTGTTTATTATTCCACAGTTTGCATACATGTCTACCAGAGCATTTATAACTATGCTTTGATGGATGTCCATGCCCTATTTCAAAGCTCTTATTTCAGCTCAAGTCGAGAGTGTATAGGTAAACCTAAACACTTGTATGGAGTATGAAGCATTAAGTATGACAAACTCCAAAATCGATTTGCAATTTTAATAGTGAAAAAACTATTTCAAATGAAAAACAAAGCATATAACAAATATCATTTGAATGCTACAATTTTTATACATAAGTTCAATCATCGTCATTTTTCTTCATATATGTCTGATGTTAAGCTCAATAGATGAACAAAAAAATTTTAAATGATATCTTTCTGCATATTTTACATAATTTTTTTAAAATATAAATATGCCAGTTCATATCACAAAGAAATCTATAAATACCTGAAACAAATCTAAATTTGGTCAACATATTTGTATTACATTATAGTTTGTATTCATTTCAGAACGTAGTAAAAATAACACAACTATTTTATATATGAAGTTTCCCTACCAATCGGTATGATAAAGGAAAACCATGGAAATTAATTAGGAACTAGTTACTACAGTGATGGCTTCGAAGAAATCATTTAAAAAATAGATGGGAAGTAATAGAGCAACATCAAAAATTAAGGTTAATAAAACTCGTACCTGGTGGCATCCTAATCTCCCATGGATATCTTCACAAATCTCATCCTTTATTTATGAAGAGCGTGGAATATTGTCCATATTGCATTTACCTTTAACTATACCTTCACTGCATGTTCACTATAATACACCTGTTTTGTCAACCACAAAACTATGTCAAAAGAGCATAGCAAAAGATATATGAAGATGTGGAAAACATTTCAGCTGGAAACAAAGTGCAGCCAGTGCAACTATGGCGAATTTGAGGATCAAATTTAATGAGGATTTCTTGTTTGGCCATATGGAAAGTCTTGCGTCCCAAGAGATCAAGGAGAACAAAAAAAACTACGGGAGAAAACTTGAAGTAGCAAAAATGGGCGAAGTTCCTGGGAAACATCTACTAATAGAGAGATTGAGAGTTTTAGAAGGAATTGAAGGAAAATGAGCTCCTCTCTTGGCCTGAAGATTTTAGCCTCACCAATGTGTTGTTTAAAGTTCCTCTCTTACATAACCACATCAATTCACCTTCCCTCCCAAGGATACCGATCACTAGTTTAAATTAATATATGTATATATGAACTGCTGGAAAGAGGCAGAGCATAACTGAGAAAATAAAACTTGCAATTTATGCATAAAAATAAACACCCAGAAAAAATTAAGATTTGCTGCTGTAACATTCTAGATTATAAATATCAACAGACATTAACAGAGCTTGGGCTCTAATGTATTTTTTTCTGAAAATCCCTGTTTTTCATTCATTCAACAACCAGTCTTTTTCGAGCACACATACTCCTTCTAATATAATAAAATAAAAGACTTAGCTTCATAAGGAAGCTATGTGAGCCCAGACAAGATAAAAAAATAAATGCTGATTTAACAGCTTGCAAAAGTAAAAGATTTTTGAAAGATTTTTAACTTAAAACATTCAATGTTGTTCTGCTGCGTGACAAGAGAATGGCAGGGAAGCATTAAATTTGGCAGTTGGGATTAATTTCCAACACTCCCCCTTAATTACAATTGTTGCAGTCTTTGATGCCCAATCGATCTCTTTGATAAACAAAACTAGCATAACTTAGTCTCGGACAATATAAAATGAAAATATGTCATGGCTACTAGCTTGGTGAGGTACCCATGTACAATGCAATCTCTCATAAAAGGAGGAAGATAGAAAACCTAGTTGGAAGAAAAATATGCTCCAAAAAGAGATAAGAAGCTTATAAGTCCTCTCCAAAGGACGATGATGTTATTTATCAACATACCTGAATACAAGTGTCAAATATCAATTCATCTAATGAGAAACCAGATGGTGTGTAGCACTAGAATCTATAATCACTTGAGAAAATAAGACCCCACATAATTTAAATTTCTCTTTGTCCTTACTAATTTCTTGATTTGAGAAATATGCTTTGACAAAATTAGTTACCTCAATATTATTCTTTTTGAGTAGAAAAGTGAGGTGCTCAGTTTGTTTTTTCATGCATTGATTTTCTTCATGACCAATTTTGTTACAAAAGGAATATTCAACTCTCTCAATAATTGATTTAATTTTTTGAGATGAGTTATCCTTTTTGAACTTATTAATTGTGTCTTCTTTCATCCCTTGTTTGTTGTTTTTAGTTTTCTTTATTCTCCTTTAACATTTTGATGCTTTTCATTTTCTACAATTAGAGCTTATTCCTTAGTAGATTTCAAAGTATCCATATGAATTAACTATTCTTGTTCCATTGTAAGATAAACAATGAATTTATCAAGTGAGAGTATAGACCATGAGGTACCAAGGGTTATTTTAGTAGAATAGAAAGTAGAGACAAACACACACACACACACACACACACAAATAGAATCTAGGTTGGAAAGTACTAAAAGGATTAATTAATCCTCTTTGTTGTCAATTTCAAAATCTTTTAATTGCAACTTCAAAGATTTAAATTTAGTGAAGAAGTCCTTTAAATTTGAGAAACTAGAAGGAATAAGACCTAGGGGTTGATTTCAAAACTTATGACTTCTAAGTTCATCAATTGTCTCAAATAGTGTTTTGATGGCTACTTAAACTTGGTTGGGTGTTTTCAATTTCTCAACATGAAATACTAATTCAAGAGATAAACTTAAACATAAAAAGCCAAATACTTGGTCACACATTGAAAAACTTTTTTGTCTTTAGCTACATTATGTTCTTCTTATGTTCTTACTTTTACCCTTTATAAGCCTTTATTCTTAAGTACAAGAATGACTTTTAGCTTCCAATCATGATAATTGAAAGGTGTTAGAGGTTATATAGTCACATTATGACCCATGCTTCATTTAGATTGTTCCTTTTAGAATGCAAAAATGAAGAGCACTTCATGAGGAAGTGTACACAATTGAAAATATACAACACCCCCTTCATTATCTTTCCTCATTATTTTTCACACTTTATAGAATGAGTGTTTAGTAACCAAACCCACAAAAAACACTAAAAATGGCACTTTATAATGATAGTCCATGAGTGTGTCTATTGGATTTGTGATGAAAAAACATGTACTTTTGCTAAAAATATAACTCAATTTTGAGTTGCTAAACAAAAGGTATGAGCAATTTAATTTTTCTTTTTACAAAATAAATCCTCCAAAAATATTTTATGGAAACAAATGACATTGCCAAAAAATAATTTTCCAAAATTAAATAGATGGACCAAAGGTAATCCCCTTGGCATTGGAAAGAACCTAGTGCTAAAATCCTATTTGACCAGGGGCTAAGCTCTCAAAAATGTGCACCCCTCCCACATGACATCACCACCCCCTAGTTTTTTATGTCATAAAAAAGTGAAAAACAACTTTTTTGAATGAATACACTAAACATAAAAGACTCAATAAAAGTTGGTGGCCATCACAAGATTTTTAAGATTTTTTATTTTAAAATATTTTTACAACTTCTGTACCTTGAGCTATTGGGCCTCAAATTTGATAGGCGATGTAGTTCTCACAGAGAATTCACTCACCCTAGAATGAGGGTAGTTTGAAACTAGATGAAGGGATTTCCAACTATGGGAGGACGCAAAACCACATAATTCCATCACAAGAGGGTGAGATTCCCAAACTATAGAGCTAGAACTATAAAAATTATTCTCCCAAACCGTAATTGATCAATAAGCCTAAAATTTGGCTCATAGTTGGTATGGTAAACCATTTTCAGATTGAGAGGTGGGAAGAAGTATCACAAGTCACTATCACATGACTAGGGATTATGTATAGTGTGATGGGGTGATAGTCATGGTTTCTATGATAGAGCCAACTTGAAGATTTGAACATTGTGCACAATAAAACTCACAAGCACAAACCCCTATATCAAATGATATATATGTCATAGGCTTCAAAATATCTTTGTACAACTCTAATACCATGTAGATTTCTACCAAGATTTAAGAGATAAATTGGAAGTACAATAATGAAATGAGAAACAAATTGATCATTTCATTGATTATAGAATTAAATACATATAGATGTGAGTAATTAGGTCAAACCATAAGTTGACTCCAACATTCAATGAGTGGTGGTGAGTTGCCACCTAGGAGCCTAGGATGAGGTGTCAAAATAGAATAGAAATCTCTTTAATATATCCTAAATAATGAGAACTTGTATAGGTAAGTGTCAAATGGACATCGATGGGTAAGTAGGATTAATAAGCCTAATCAAAATTAAATTAAATAATTACACTAACACTAACTATATTCTTAATACCTAAATCTAAGACTTGATCCTAATCTTA
The DNA here is from genome assembly GCA_027943335.1 of Chamaecyparis obtusa. Taxonomy (NCBI): domain Eukaryota; kingdom Viridiplantae; phylum Streptophyta; class Pinopsida; order Cupressales; family Cupressaceae; genus Chamaecyparis; species Chamaecyparis obtusa. The sequence continues at coordinate 17,126 of BSBK01013993.1, forward strand.
AACCCTAACCCCAACAATAATATTAACTATGATGTAACCCTAATCCTAATCATAATCCTAACTATAATGACAATTAAAAATCTTAAACTGTAATTCCAATCTTAAACACGCTAACAATAATCGTATTAATAATATTAAATAAATTAGGTTTATGGTTATGTTTCTATTATGCCTATAATTGGAGTTGGTATTTCATATACACATTAGGGTTAATATTCTACAATAAAGTATAGTTTTAGGGTTAGGGTCAAGATTAGGGTTAGGATTCAATTGTAGTTAGGGTCACAGTTAAGATTATTTTATAAAAAATATAATTTTAACATTTACATGAACTCCAAATCTCTCTAACCTTAAATCTTAAATATTAAACCCTTT
>BSBK01013993.1:22500-26833 GCA_027943335.1 Chamaecyparis obtusa
TTCCTATACAATTTTATCCGATGGGATATGGTCCATTGGATTGGATTTTTCATATTGGATTTGACTAAAAAGAGCATGTTGGCTACAATACAAGGTGCATTTTCCCAATGTTGCAGCGATTTGTAATATCACAATAGTAAAAATGACAATGTTAGCAAAGATGGAAACATTACCAATTGAGGCGTGTGAAAAACCCGCTGCATTTATGGGTCGCCTCCGGCCGCTGGTGCTACTTGGTTGGCTTTCTCCTCTAAGATGGCCTGGTGGAGATTTTGGTTGGCCTTCTTCTATCTCCCTAGGATGCGAGTGAAAGGAGAGGATAAAGGAGATGGCTGGACTCTTTCAGACTCTGTTGGTGCCTACTTTCTGAGCTATGCCCATTTGGTTTTATGTTTTTTTGCTTCAGGCTACACCCTAATGTTTCTCTGGTTTCAAGAAGTGATGTAATTCTATTTTAAATAGATAATTAGTTAATTTTTATATCAAAAAATAGCATGTTGATAGGGAATATTTAATTGGCCTGTTGAGAAGTTGATTCTCACAAATTTTAGCCTTTTTTTCCTTGACTTATAGGTCTGGCATGTGCAACTTAGTAAAAAAAAATAGATAGCTGACAATTATGCTGCCAAAGGTGCCTAGATTAAAGCTAGGTCCAAATGATTTAGCACAACAAGGTACACCTTCTCTTCCAATTACAGCATTAGGGGATGGCTACTTGATAGACATTGTAGGTTTATTTGTGGAGTCCTACATTGCAGATATGGGAGACATCATTGATTATATACATCTTCTCTTTGATGAGGAAGATCCTTTTTCAATTGTTGTGAGGGAACACTCCAACCCTTGTGTCCATTCTCTACATGATCAGTCTTTTGAGGTTGATGTGATTGTGGATCCTTATGTACAATAGTTGCAAAAGGTCTCTTTATCATTAGGGGAGACACTTGGTTCTTTGGGACATATTCTACATCCATCTTTATTTGATCCTAACTTGTTCTTTTCACTAGTTTTGGAAGGGATAGCCTTCAATATTGACACAGGGATAGTTGAGCAGTTTTTAGAGACATCATTCATCTTGAGGTTTCTTTCTACAGATTGGGGAGACACCTCATATACACCTATGGCATTGTTTCTTCCTAAGGGGAAGAACAATGTTCGACATTCATGGACCAACTTCTACATTCATCTTGGAGAAACTATCATTGATGGACATTCTACATTGAGGGAGGGCTACCAAGTCTCTCTTCTTCTACTATTTCTTCTCTTATGAGGGGGGCGTTTTCCTCATATGGGGTTTTGTCATTCTCATACTTCTCTATTGTATATACATGATGTATGCCGCAATGGGGGGGGTCTTGATTACTCCATCCATCCATGCATCTTGTTTTTCATCTCTCATTTTGGGGGACGGTTTCTCCTCTTTGTCCACTTTATGAGAGATTGCATTGCATTGCTCTTACATATTGTACACATGGATACCTAGCATGACCTAGTATTCGGGACCCATCATGCATTGTCATCTAGTATTGTGAACTTAAGTGCATTCTAATAAGTTCCACTTTAAGGGGGGCGGGAGGGGGGGAGTGGGGGCGGGGGTTGTTGGTGTTATTAATTATTCACTAATTACACTTTACTTAAGTTTACATAGGATAATGTATTTGTATATTAATTGTGATTGAGACCCCTAGGATTTTGTATTTCATTTTAGCACATGGTATAGGAGAATTTTCTCTTTAGGTATGAGATCAACATTTAGTGCTCTTATCACATTATCATCCGCTCATTGTTGCACATGTTGCATATACTTTGTTGTATAATGGAAGACAATCCATCTTTGATGGACATGTGATTCCACCTAGTGTGGTTGATAGCTTATCATCTCCTTATCATGTAGTCTTATTACATTGCCTATATATTCAGGCATGTCTAAATTATACTTGATTGATTGCATCCATTATCATTTTATTTTTTATCATCATTGAATCTAGTCATTTGAGTATCTTATCATTTTTCTCTCTTGTTGCGCTATCTATTGAGCTTCTAGACCTTGGTATTTCATTCTTTGCCTTATGCAAATTATTATAGAATTGAATGACTATATCCAATGGTTGGACTAGGTTATTTAGAATATATTAATGGTGTTTGGTTCATCCCTAAACCAAGCAACTTAGTTTGAGGAGTTTTCCCATGTCCCTTCCTTCAAGGAGTGTGGGTCTATAAGGGGGGTATATGGGTTTTTATAACACAAGTTATGATGTTCATTTATTGTTAATTACTTCATATTTTTAGACATATTGAAGTCTCTTAAGACCATATAGGGTGAAGCCATTATGACTGAACAATACAAGATAAAAATTATCTTTTGTGTGTGTAAAAGCCTTAGATTAAGGATTCCCTATTTTACTCTACGTCATAGTTGTATCAGAGTAGGTTGATAGGCTTTTGGTGAACTATATGTCAAAATCTAAGTTTGAAGCATTTGGGACTGAGGCTACAGATATGCCTCCCAAGGGGATGCATGTTGAAGTTGCAAGGAGGTTCCAAGAGATGGAGGAACTTCACAAGAATTTGGGAGAGGAAGTCAGTAGATTGAGGGGTTTGGAAGAAAGAGTAGGGAAGTCTAGACAAGAAAGAATGTTCTCTAGACTAGGACAAGGGGATGAAGAAGAGGCCCCAAGGTAGGAGGAGGAAATTATTATAGAATGGAGATACCTAGTGGAATCCCTTAGATGGACGAGCATATATCCCAACCATTGATGTAAATTAGATCCCGATACTTTCATGGATTAGATTGAGACTCCAAGTCTAAGTTAAGGAGCATTTTCTTTCACTTGGTGGAAATATGTTCGAGAGAAAAGGGTCAGACAAGGATATACCTCCATCACCACATGGAACCTGATGGTCTACAAGATCAAGGAGATGTATATACTTGAGGATTGTGAGATCCAATTTCAAAGAAAGAAACAAAACCTCAAACAGAAGCACATGGATGTCAATGCGTATATTGAGGATTTTCATAGGCCTAGTTTGAGGTCTAGGAAAGATGAAGGAGAGAAGAAGAAAGTAGCAAGGTACTTGAATGGGCTCAAGTAAATTACCCAAGATGAATTGGTTCTTTTAGCCCTTGATATAATCCATAAGTGCTATCAACTAGCACTAAGGGTAAAATAAAAACTAGAGAGCAAGAAAGATAAGAATAACTAGGGTAAAGGAAACAAAAATTTAAAGGGTAGAGGAGCACCAAATCAGAGAGGAAAAACTTCAAGACCACAAGGTGAAGAGAATCAAGGAGAGAAAGGAGAATCAAGTTCTAGAGGGAACTTCAAAGGGAGAAGGTCTAATGGAAGAGGAAGATTTGGAAGAAGTGGCTCAGATCCTTTAAAGGGTTTCAACTATAACCATCATGGACATCATGCAGCTAAATAACCTAAAAGGAAAGTCTCAAAGCCAAGGAGAAATGAAAACTCATCTCATCCAAGAAGATTCTCAAAGTGTAAAACCACCTTTCAAATATCTAGATCCTAAGGAGGGAGTATGCCTAATGATGAGAAGGAATTTGTTGAAGGTACCCCGCTACCCAAGATCCACCGCAGAGGAAAAAAATATTCATGACCAACTACAAAATCCAAGGAAAGGTATACAAACTTCTATTCAATTTTGGTTTTATTGAGAATTTAGTGTCTCTTCAAATGGTAGAAAAGATAAATCTCATAAGAAATCCTCATCCCTATCCATACAAGTTTTCATGGTTTAACAATGTAAAAAAAATTGGTAAATGAATAGTCATGGGTTGAATTATCCATAGGAGATTACAAAGATAAGGTATTATTTGATTTGGTAGACATGGATGAATGCCACTTGTTACTAGGTTGCCCTTGGAAATATGACCTAAATGCCCAACTTGATGGAAAAAAGAACACCTATACAATCATGAGAGATGGAAACAAGTATACCATGAATCCCTTTGCTAATTACTAATCTTCTAAATAGAAGGAACCTATGGCCACCCTTGTAGGAGAAAAGGAAATAATCCAAACCTTGAAAGATGCATGAGACATAGGCTATGTACTGGTTGTAAAACCTAAAGATAAGGAGGAATCATAAAAACCAAAATAGATTCCAAATGAAGTGCAAAAGTTGTTGGATGAATACAAAGGGCTAGTAGCAGAAGAATTACCCAATTTCCTTCATCCCTTAGGAGATATGAATCATCATATTGACTTGATACCACGAGCATCTCTACCTAGTAAGGCAACATACAAAATTGTTGGCTAAAGGATTGATTCAAAAGAGCCTCAGTCCATGTGTAGTACATAGTGTTCTTGCCCCTAAG
>BSBK01013994.1:0-225872 GCA_027943335.1 Chamaecyparis obtusa
CCCTATCCCCACAAACCAGACAAGCATGGGATTTTATACTTTTTTCACGCGTTGCAAAAAAAAAACATGATTTGGGGCCCATTGTTTGATTTTTGTCAACTTGTGGTCCCACCATGGGAAGTAGCAGTCATCAAAAGGCTCAACGCAAGAGGAAGCTCATGGATGAAGAAATTCAAGCATATAGGGAAAAAGATAAGGAAAATCACCGAAGAAGGAGAGAAGGTATGTTAAACATTAATCTAGGTGACCCTGTAAAAGTAGTTGTAAGTGAAGAGGATGTTGAATTTGAAAATGTACAGATGGAGATTGAAATTGTGGACTTGGGGAATGAAATGTTTCACAAGAACCACATGAACATTACACATCTCCAAATTATATGCGAAATGAAGTCCCTTGCAATAAAGATAATCAAACTTCAAATTCGGGGCTTTCAGGAAGACCTAAATGGTTAATTGAAATTGAGGAGAACATTATGAATAATTGGGAAGGAAAGAGGTCACATAGAACCATTAGGTTGTGGGCTTCAAGACTTTATGATCAATTTTTTGGAAACAAGACATTGGTTGAGCAATGTTAAATTTTTGTGCAGTTGTTAAAGATGCAAAAGATGAGACCTGTGCTTGTGAATTGAAGATTCATGTGAACAAGAAAATGGAGAGAAATGCCATTGTTGTGAAAAATATTTTCAATGCTCTTAATAGCATTGGGAAGACTAGCAGAGAAAAAGACAAGAGAGTTGCTCAGAGGATTATTACAACCTCCTTAGTAAGTCATCAATTGAGAAAGGCTCATTCGATGAGACAAACTTGTGTTGACTTCAATATAGACCGTAAAAATTTGGGTAGAGCACTTGTAAGAAGAGAAAGACTTGATGATCTGCTTCAAATTGATACATGGGCTTATGGTGGGAGACTTCCACATTTCGATAAGAAGCTAACAGATTTTGTCAAGGATGAAACTCAACAATTTTGGGATGCTAACTCAAGACTGTCACCAAATGTGAAGGATGTCTTGAAGTTGAGAGTTGGAAATCAAGACTGCACTCCACATCCTAAACATTATGTCGAGGTAAGTCAAAACAATGTTGTATAAAAAATTTTGTGAGACACATCCAACATTGAAAATATCACAGAGGTCTTTTGAATCCGTGAAGCCATTTTATTGTGTACCCCCTTAAGATTCGGAATACATGTTGTTGAAAATATCATGTTGGGTTTTCAATGCATCATGAATTATTATGGTCCATTCATTCTAATTTGCATACTAATGAAATGGTAGAGGATTATGGTGCAAGTGGTCTTCCCAAATCATCTAGAGACTGGCTAGATCAATTTTTATGTCATAGAGATGATGGTTGTTTATTTTATAAAAGATTTCTTAAATGCCAAGTGCTCAGAATGTGGTGGCTTGTCCAAGTTTAGAACATGTTTTCATGAGGGTTTGGAACACAATTTTTGAAAGACACTTGTCCAAAAAAAGGTACATGAAATGGTGAAATATACATTGAAGAGTGGAGGTGAAGGCTCTAGATGTGAGTTAGTTGCAAAAGAATACAATGTTGCTAATTTTATCTCAGATTTCAAGACAAATATTTTTTACAAGTATGCAAGGCATAGTCATAGGTCTCAATGGTTGGATCAACAATTCAGGACATGTAAGGAAAGTTTCCCCATTGGAACTGTCATATCCATTGTAGACTTTGCGGAGAACTATACATTGCAGCCCCAAAATGAGACTCAAGCTCAATATTAAATTCCATTCAGGTTGCTATTTTTGTACATCATCGCATATAGACATTCCCCTGATAGCACAAAAGATGAGTGAAAGATAATTAGAGAGTACCATTTTTATATGAGCAATGACAGGTCTCACTCTCACGAGTTTGTTCAACATTGTTTCTAGAACTATTTTCACTTCTTGCAGGAAAATGGTATTGCTATGGATAGGCATCTCATTTGGTCGGATAATTGCACCGGTCAATTTAAGAATGCCAAAATGTTTTATTGGTTGTGTAGAATTCATGTGGAGAGAGGTGTACCTCATATTGGAGTTTTTTTGAGTCAGGGGATGGGAAAGGGGAGCATGATGGAGTAGGTGCATGTGTGAAGAGAGCTCTAAGTAAGGAGAAATTGAGGATTTCAGGTGTTGTACTTCTTGATGCTCATTCTATTGTTGATTGGTGTACTTTAGCATTGTCACAGGGGGGACTCTTGATTCTACAATGCGTAGAATCTTTTGGTTGGTTGAGGAGGGAACTATAGGAGATAGATTGGATTGTCAAATAGTGAAAGACTCTTGAAAAATGCATTCATTCCGAAGCTCCAATAGTAGTACATGGACCATTTGGACATGAGAGTTGGCTTGTTTTTGCCCACATGTTTTTTCAATATGATTGGGATCATTGCGAGTCAAGTTAGTGGGTGGATACATGGGTTTCACCGTATGTTTCTATATGCCTTCAGGTAATGTGCAGTAACTGTAATTATATTTGTAAAAGGAAATTGGAAGAAATAAGTTATGTATATGTGAAGGGTAGAATTATGAATCTAAAAAGGGGATTGAATATGGTTAAATCAATGAGTAAATCCTACCTTATATCTCTTGTTAATCTTAAATGAAATTGGAATTAATGGTTCTATGAAAACCTTTGTAATGCAAGTACTTATGGATGTAAACCTCTTTAAAAGGAAACTCATTTGATATATAGAATAGTGAAAAGATATGCTAAGGGTTGAAGGGTATCTCCAGGAAAAATAGTAAGGGAAAGGAAACATGTATGTTATTGAAAGTAGTATTGAGATGTGACTTCTTAAATGTATAGTTCAATGTGAGTAATGTGTGATTATTCAAACAAGGTTTTAATCTCAACTCTTAACTAGACTTATACAAGGTTATAGATGGTGATTTGTGGAAGTTAAACTTATGGAAAAGAAAATGTCATTTAATGGTTTGTGTTGGTTATCAATATATGGTTAATTACTTTACACTCTTTCTATTATTATCTTGAAATGAATATAGAAAGTGAAGACTCTGAATGGAAAAGATTAATTGAGTTTTGATGGTGCAATTGAGTTGAGCATAGATAAGGTTAGGGAGTTAATAAATATGAATGAATAAATGTAGTTAGTGGATGAGATAAGTAATGTGTGCTTGTTTCACTTCTAAAATTAAATTATGTGTTAGTTTGGTAAAGAAAATTATTTCAACTAGCTCATTAATGTAATTGGTTTTGGTGTGAAATGGAATCAATGTCTCAATGTAAATTGAAGTTGAAATGGAAATAGAATTGGTTAGATTAAGTAATAAAATGAAATACTTGATAATGGTAATTGAATTCATTAAGGGAACCTTAAGGAATCCACTTGCGAATGGTAATGATGATATGTTACAATGTTAAAAAAATTTGTTAGTTGTAATTTTAGGTCATAGACCTAATTCCTTATGGGTTCCTTGGCGGGGACATTACACTCTTTCTTTTCTCTCTTAGGTCTCTATTCTGTTTCTCTTCTGCTTCCTAGTAATGTCAGATCATCCCAAATTTCTGGTGGGAGCTAGCTCCAATGTGGAATGTTGTTATGTATGTGCATCGCTACATATGGATTATTACCCTTAGAACTATAGGGTTCTACTGGAAGTGGAAATTTGGAAGGAACCCTTTCTTGGTCCCATTAGGGATGAAATGCTTGCAGTTGTTTTTAATTGTGAACGGCCACACATTTGTCATGGTATTAAGAGAATCATTGGTCATGAAATTCTTTCTCCCTATAGCAGAAGGATGATCTTCCCATCTCAACTCCTCTCTGCTTTCCTCTCTAATTTAGTTGATCTTTTGCAATCTCTGGCTCATTTAGACACTATAGCAAATCGCTATGTGAAATCCATCTTCCTGCAGAATCATAAACTTTGGGTCACTCTGCAGAAATATGATTTGTGGGGTGGTGTCACTTTGTTGGGTGGTCTTTTTCACCATCATGCTCTATTGAGAGAGCATTCTATTTTCATGTTTTATGAAAGTATCAAAAGAGCTATGGAATGGCAGTCTTTCTACACTATTAAAATTGTGCTCCAACAGTTTGGGGTTTTTCTCTCCAAAGAATGCATTAGTAGTATACATCAAGTGGTATTTGCAATGCTTGACCTATTGGAGGTAGATTCCTCTCCTCTGGCAGCTCCTATAATGCAATCTCACCCTATCCTGACCTGAACCTTGGGCTAGGTTTTGGGGAGTCTTCATAGGCCCATGTGGATAGTTGAGAAGTTTTTACCATGGTACTATGGCTCAAGTTTTTTGGTTTCTTTATCAATTTTTGATCGATGCAACATCAGTTTTTGCAATAATTTCTTAGATTCAACTCTCTACTACAATTGCCTTCTTCCCTCATTGTATGTATTACACGAGGCTTTTTTTAAACTCTCCGCCTGCTGGGGATGAGTAATTTCAAATTTATGTGTAGTCCATATGAGGTGTAAATATGTGGTCTAGCTAAAGATAGTTCTTTGTAGATACACTATGATCTAAGGTGGCATCACCATTGAAAAGCTTTGGCCCGCAGTGATCCATCAATATTGTAAAATTTTTGAGCTAGCTATATCTAGTTTACTGTGGATACATTATGTTGTAAGGCAGAATCACTTTTGAGAAGCTTAAGCCCACATTGATCCATCAATTTTGGCTTTATTTTTGCGTGATGGGGTCATGAACGGAGTTTTTTTTCACTCATTCTTTTTTCTGGGAGCCCCTTACTTTGGAACTAGATTTATGTAAAAATGTTAAAAAATATATAATATATTAAGTGGTAATACCACCTTGATTAAAAAATAAAATAAAATTACACCTTGGTATGCACTTCAAACTCTATATAACTTATCAACAATAACTTGTAAAATAGATAGATATTTTAGGAAAGTAGATATTTTAAATAGATATTTCAACTATATTAAGGAAGATATTTTTGATATATTTAAGATATTCATATGAAATTAGGTACACCATTTGGTACCTTTCAAATAAGTGCACCTATGCCAATAGTTGTTTCACTGGATTATCTAGATTTGAATTGAAGACTAGAAACTATAAAAGTAAAAATTAAATTCAACATTCAAACAATCAATAATAATTGTATATAATAAATATTCCATAGTAACATACATGGGGATATATCTACAATAGACACTATAGAGATATGGTGAGTGGGATGAGTGATGGCATTAGGGTTTCAGAGGGAGAAGGGAACTCTAAAGATGGAGAGGCGGATGATGGTGATGACACTGCTTGTGCTCTGTCCCTTGTTTTTGATAGATTCATTCTTCCTTGTGGGTGTTGGCTCATGTGGGTTTCTTCACGGTTGTGGATTTGGGAGGGGAGATCCTCTTCCATTTTTGTAGTTCTTCATGTGCCTGTTGCACCTTGGTCTGCTGCTCTCTTGGTGTGGAGCCAGTTTGCTCTCATTTTCACTGGGAAGGCTATTGGAGAGGCATGTGTTGTGGTCTCCTCCTCTTTTTCTGCAATGGCCTTCTTCTCTTCTACCTTGTCCCTCTTCCTTGGGCTCTTTCTCGGTGTGAGGATGCTTGGGGTGGGTTTTGTAAGATCTGGGCTTTGTTCGTCTTGCCTTATGCCTGCTTCATTGGTGGTGAGGCCTTTCTCTTGGGGGGGATAGATCTAGTGGTTTCTTGGAGACTCTTTCAGTGGATCTTTTTTGTCCCCCTCTCTTCCTTTCATTTTGTGGAAGGTCTTTGGGGTTTTCTTCACTGGCCCCTGTTTCTTTCTTAGAGTTTTTGGGCTGGATGGCTGTCAGGGTTCAACCTTCTTTGTTGTAGGAGGATTTCATTTTTATTTTCCTCTTTTCTATTTTGAATGAGCTCTTTGTTGTTGCCCTATGGTAAAGCTTCTTGAGGCGTGTTCTTCTTCTTGGTGCCTTGGTGTGGAGAGGCTTCTCTTCTCTTCTAATGTCCAAGGTAGGAGGGCTGTTGTGTTGGAGTTTTGGCTCTTTCATCTCTTTCCTCTTTGTGGAGTAGATCCCTATTGAGGTGGGGTTTCACTTCTAGGCCCAGTGGAAATTGATGGCTTCTCTTCTTCTTGCCTCTTTCCTTCTTCCAACTAAGGTGGAAGCTCTTATTGAGTTGGAGGCTTAGCCTTTAGAGGTGGCTTTTTTCTAGAAAAAAGAGGTGCGAAGGAGTGTTGCAGTTGAGCTTGGCTATGTTGGAAGGTGTTCTTTCTACCAGAGTTCTTTGTACGTTCTTTCTTTCTCCTGGAAGATTGTAGCTTGGTGGTTTGGGGAGACTTTCTTTTCCCTATTTCTCTTGTTAAGGTTGGGGGAGCCTTTCAAAATCCTTATGTCTTGGCGCAGCTCAAGTCAAATATGTTTAAAATTTTAAGCTGCTATTTTTATTCTTGTCTGGTCCTATAAGGGTGGATGGGTCTTCTTACCACAATGTTGGTTTTTGATCCTAGATTTAAAACCCATAATGGTTATGGGAGCTATTTCAAAACCCATATTACTGGTTTGGGGTGCCTGAAAGCCCTGGTTTTCTTTTGTTGGCGTAAAGCTTTGGCTTCACTCTAACGACTTCATGCAACTAGAGCCTTATTTTGTATCCCTCATTTGGCTGCTTTTGTTTTGTTGCCTTGGGGTTGTTGGTAGTTCTACTGGAAGTCTTTGTTGGGGGGGATCTGTAAAGTTTACCTTCTTCTCCCAGCTATCTCATTTTAGGTCTGTGCTAATTTTTCCTATCTTTCTTTGGGTTATAGTTCCCTTCAAAAACTAAATGTAAATGGTTTCAGGGCCCATTGAAAATCTATTTTACCTAATAAAAAACAATTGTATATAATCTTCACATTAAAAAAATTAAAATAATTTAAAAATTAAATTATATTAAGATATAAAATTTAAAAAATAAAAAATAACATACTTCACAAAATTAAACTGAAACATTTATAAATTATTAATAATAATTTAAAGTCAAATGAAAAAATGAGAATACAAATTAAAATAAAAAGACATATTAATAACATAAAGTAAAAACAAATACATAAAAGATGAAGATTGAAATAAAACATATAAAAATACAAAATAAAAAGTAAACAAATTTGAAAAGCTAAAATTGATATCTCAATTCATTAATATATTAATTTTCAACAGGAATAGGAATTCTTTTTATCTAACTAAATATAAAATATTTTTTTAGGTAGAAGTTAAGTTTTAGGAAAAATCACAATGCCCTATTCATGCCCAACCGTCCAAAAATAGTACTTTCAGTGATTTGATTTCTCCTGTATTGTCCAATGTACCCCTCAAGTAGACTAACAACCATGGGATGGGATGGGATAGCATGACATTCACTTTTGACCCAATGCAAATATGTTGCACCGTAGCCGGTGCCATTATTGAATGTACTCCTACAATATATTTATAGCATATATTATAATAAATTTGTAATATGTAAATCACTAAATGACTACATGTTTATCAAGATGGATTTTTATATAAATATATGGGAATTTATGGATTAACTTTTTAAATATTATAAATCTATTTGTTAAAAAACTAATAAATATTCCTTCCTTTTATTTAAATTATCATGACTTTTGAAATATTAATGTTTTATTTATAAAATTAGATTTTCATATAAATAAACATTTTTTATATTCACAATTAATTATTATGTGTATTAACTATTATTAGAAAATATTCTTATTTAAGATATAATATAAATGTTACCTAAATTGACTCAATATTTTTTGATAATCATAAATCATGTTATCTTAATATTCATATTCAACATAAATGATCCAATAGTTAAACAAAAAAATAATATTTATTATTACATAAAAATTTAGAATCTTTTACATTTCATGATAATCATTTGTACTCACCATTACATTTGTCTCATGGAAATCACATAATATAAAGTACTATGATGCATCTAAATTATCATTATAGTACTTATTCACATAAGAAAATTATCTATCAACACAAGAGACAATACTGTTAATGTGAGAATCTTATTTTATAAGTAAAAATTTATTTACTAGCTAAGACATTTTATATAATAAAAAAAGTATTTATTACATTTTTAATTTCTCATTTATAAGTTCTTACATTTTTATTAATAAAGATAAAAAAACAAGGGTGCTAACCCTTATGTTCATTCCTCAAAATGGACTTTATACTCAGAGAGACACCAACATACCTAAAGATACATTTTAAGGAAAAGTTAATTCCAAATGTGGTGAGGTCTATTAGGCAACTGGACCAACTATAGGGACAAGACTACCCTCTGCACTTCTCGCTCTGCAAAACCAAGGAGGGTGCTCCTAATCCAGTGAAACAAACTTTACTTCAATAATCATAGATTAGATTTTAATGCAACATATAAATTGGAAGAAAATATTAAATGATAACCATTCATTTATTGATTCTCCATTACCATTTGATAGGACACAACTTGCAAGTCACAAAACCTCATATATCTTTCAGACATATTTATATCAAAGATAGGAATACAACCAAATTGTATTAGGTAGTCATTACTACAAAATAAAACTCATTTATGATCAGTGCCTTATCCATTGGGCTATACTTTGTTGCAAAGAAAATATACATAAACTAGTCAAAGTTATTGATTCAGGATCCCTTTAATATATCCACCTCATGATGATATGGATCAAAATATCTTTGAATCTACACTACTTACTTATATCCCCATGGAAAACCTCAAAAGGCCATGCCCTATCCAAAGTCTTTAATTTGATCCTTGATCAGTGCAAAGGAATAACTACATACACATAGAGGAACTTATATGCAATGAATTTCAATATTCATAATTCAAAGAGATGCTACACAAGGAGAGAAGTAAATCCTAGATTTTTTTATTCAAATTTATTGAACCATGTTCCTGTATATACTAAGCTTTCAAATATACACCACCACAATAATGGCTAAAATCAAAAAACTTTGTTTATTTCTCATAAAACTTGACCTAATATAATATGCTTATACCCTTGACTCAGAACTTGGAAGCAAAAATAATTCAAGTTCTGGTCCTTCTAAATGATCTAGGAAATCCTTTTATACAACAAGAATTGCAAACAAGCTATTGACCATTTAGGAAAATATCAAAGATTACATAGATAAGACAAAGCACACAGGGCACACAAAGATTGCAATTAGTTGCAATTTTTAGAAGTGTACGTTAATTTGAGCAACAAGTCTTCTACAACAACTTCCAAAAATATTTCAAACCCTGCCAAGTGTTGCCTTTGCATTTGTGAATTCATATAGAAGATTCCCTGTAGTATGCTTTAATTAAGGAGCTTGGGAAGTGCCACCTGTTGTGATCTCAATGGGTTCTTATTCTGTCTATTTTCTCTGAGGAAGAAACATCTTTCCTACTATTGTAAACCTCTTTAATGGTCCAAATAAAATGTAACCACCTCATCCTTCCTTTCTATCAAAATACGTAATCAATTTTCATCTGTTGAAACATCATATTTTGGTCTTCAAAGCACTCCCCGCAACCATCCTTGGAACAGAAAAATCCATTTCATCTTGTCAATTCTAGTTCACTTTATCAAACCCTGTAGAAAACCCTTAATCAAATTTGAAAATCTGTTAACAATGACTAACTGATTTAGTTTAAAACATAACCCTCAATCATTATTTTTACCGGCACATCAAATAATCCTTATTAATAAAAAATAGTCAATTAAGCTTTGAAAATATCCACCTACATCATCTTTTCCTTTGGTGACCAATTAGAAACAAACACCTCAACAACACCTGGCAATGGCCCATCTTAACCTCGACAAGCTTCCCTTAACTCTAAGTCATTTAGAGATTACGCGACTGAAGGCTTTCTCATAGTCGCTGAAAGTTTATCTTAACTCGAGCTCATTTAGGAGATCACGCGAATAAAGCATTCGCGTGATCGCATAATATTTTCTTGACCTAAATGTTCTTTAATTTTAATTATTATTATTATTATTATATTTAACTTTAAATTATTATTTATGAATCTTAATTTTATCATTGATTTATTTTTAAAATATTTTTATTTGTGAAATATATATGTACTTTTTTATTATGTTTTTTTTCAAATATATTTGGTTATATTGCAACTTTTAATATTTCTTATATAAGATAGATTCCTTTTGTTAATTTTTGAATGTTTTAATTAATTATCTTTTTAGCTTTATATATTTTTCTACTTTTTACGTTTCCCATTTGAAATATGCTTTCTTTTAGAGCAACTACAATTTTTTTCTTTTTGTTATTTTAAAAATTTCACTTTATTATTGACTAGAGAAAATGTTTAAAGTTTATGTTCATTTAAATTTTAAGTGGATAAGATATCATTTTTATTATTTAATTTATCTATATTTATTTTTTTATTTTTAATATGTTTGTTTTTAGTCTTGTGTGTGTTTTCAACTTTAATTATTATTATGTTTGTTTATCTTTTATTTTTATTATCTTTTATATTAAATTTTATACTATATAAATAGAATCATCTTTAATAACTATAAATTGTATGATTTTTAGATTAATAATTTACAAATATTTTAGTTTATATTGTTTAAATAATTGTTACTAAATAAGGATTAACCAAAATGAGAATAGACATAACCAAATATTTTAAAGTTGTAAAGGAAAGAATAAACATAGAGAAACAAGAAAACATGCGAGACGTGAAGGTGAAATAGTTCAAATGAGAGATTCACCCTAACAATTTTGCACATTGCTTTAAACATGTTTGTAAACACCACTTATCTATATGTAAATTTAGATACCAAAATCTAAGTGAACAAGTTTTACTCCATATAAGTTTGATAAATAAAATTGTCATATATGGGTCCATGTGAAGCATAAATATGGATCAAATGCTATATGAGAAGTTACAGACAACATAAACACACGAAGATGATGAAAAACTATAGTACACATAATAAAACACAAATCATCATAATGTTATCACCATGAGATGAAATATAATCCATTGCAAATGCACAAAACCAAAGAACTATATGGATGATAAAATAATAAAAATAAATCTTAAATATCTCTCATAGTGAAGCTCGTCTTGATTTATATTATTTACCCTCTTCTAATTGGAACCAATTTTATCACTTCAATTATTTTCCAAAAATGTGTTCATTGTGATCCTCCATATAAATATCATCAACACTTGCAAATACGCTGAGTTAATAATAAAATTAATTTTTTAATTAAAGATTGATAATTGATTGAAGTTCATTTCATATTTTATTTACTGTTCATTTTATAATTTCATTACCATCTCTAGTTTGCATTGCATCAATTATTGTTGATGTTTTCTTAGAAGCAACATAAATGAGTGATACATGTTCATGAAGTTTTTGTTGATCATCTAGTGTTGTAATAACATGAACATTTGACATGTCATCTTTGACAAAATAAGGCTACAAACTAAAGATTAAGAATTGACTAATTTATATTTATAATTTCTTTGAATAATATAATAAAGAATTCTTGAAAACATATTTTAATTTTAAATGATTAAGTACTGATTATCTTGAGGATTTATGAATTTAGTCTCATTTATTTACAAACTTTTACTCTAAAAAGAAATACCTAGAGAGGTAAACAATAAGAAAGATTTGATAGAGAGTGATTGTCCAATAGATCAAGGACAACAATAATTTTTCAATAACAATATAAACATAATAAGCATTAAATAAAATAAGACTTTTTCAAATAATTAAAACTAAACAAAAAAAAAATTATTCATTAATAATAATACCTATAGTTCAAAATACAATATATGTATCAAAATTTGTGAACTCTATATTATAGTATTTACTTATGACTAATAATTACACCTTGGTGTGCACTTCAAACTCTATATAACTTATCAACAATAACTTGTAAAATAGATAGATATTTTAGCTATATGAAGGTAGATATTTTAAATAGATATTTCAAGTATATTGAGGTAGATATTTTGATATATTTAAGATATTCATATGAAATTAGGTACATCATTTGCTACCTTTGAAATAAGTGCACCTATGCCAATAGTTGTTTCACCGGATTATCTAGATTTGAATTGAAGACTAGAAAATATAAAAGTAAAAATTAAATTCAACATTCTACCAATCAATAACAATTGTATATAATCTTCACATTAAAAAAAATTAAAACAATTTTAAAATTAAATTATATTAAGATATAAAATTTAAAAAATAAAAATAACATACTTCACAAAATTAAACTGAAACATTTATAAATTATTAATAATAATTTAAAGTCAAATGCAAAAATGGGAATACAAATTAAAGAAAAAGACATATTAATAACATAAAGTAAAAATAAATACATAAAAACCAAAGATTGAAATAAAACATATAAAAATACAAAATAAAAAATAAACAAATTTGAAAAGCTAAAATTGATATCTCAATTCATTAATATATTAATTTTCAACAGGAATAGGAATTCTTTTTATTTGATTAAATATAAAATATTATTTTAGGTAGAAGTTAAGTTTTAGGGAAAAATCACAAAGCCCTATTCATGCCTAGCCGTCCAAAAGCATTACTTTTAGCGATTTGACTTCTCCTGTACTGTCCATTGTACCCCTCGAGTAGACTGACAACCATGGGATGGCATGGGATAGCATGGCATTCACTTTTGACCCGGTGCAAATATGTTGCACCATAGCCGGTGTTGTTATTGAATGTACTACTACAATATATTAATGTTTTATTTATAAAATTAGATTTTCATATAAATAAACATTTTTTTATATGCACAATTAATTATTATGTGTATTAACTGCTATTAGAAAATATTCTTATTTAAAATATAATGAAAATGTTACCTAAATTTACTCAATATTTTTTGATAATCATAAATCCTATTATCTTAATATTCATATCCAACATAAATGATCCAATAATTAAACAAAAAAAAAATATTTAGTATTACATAAAAATAATAATATCCCCATTTCAAATATATATATGTTGACTTCTTATAATGATAAAAATTTAGAATCTTTTACATTTCATGATAATCATTTGTACTCACCATTACATTTGTCTCATAGAAATTACATAATATAAAGTACTATGAAGCATGTAAATTGTCATTATAGTACTTATTCACACAAGAAAATTATCTGTCAAAACAAGAGACAGCACTGTTAATGTGAGAATCTTATTTTATAAGTAAAAATATATTTAATAGCTAAGACAATTTATATAAGAAAAAAAGTATTTATTACATTTTTAATTTCTCATTTATAAATTCTTACATTTTTTATTAATAAAGGCAATAAAACAAGGGTGCTAACCCTTATGTTCATTCCTCAAAATGGACTTTATACTCGGAGAGACACCAAGATACCTAAAGATAGATTTTAAGGGAAGGTTAATTCCAAATGTAGTGAGGTCTATTAGGCAACTAGACCAACTATAGGGACAAGACTGCCCTCTGCACTTCTCACTCTGCAAAACCAAGGAGGGTGCTCCTAATCAAGTGAAAGAAACTTTACTTCAATAATCACACAATATATTTTAATGCAATAGATAAATTGGAAGAAAATATTAAATGATAACCATTCATTCATTGATTTTCCATTACCATTTGATAGGACACAACTTGCAGGTCACAAAACCTCAGATATCTTTTAGATCAATTTATATCAAAGATAGGAATATAACCAAATTGTATTAGGTAGTCATTACTACAAAATAAAACTCATTTCTGATCAGTGCCTTATCCATTGGGCTATACTTTGCTACAAAGAAAATATACATAAACCAGTCAAAGCTATTGGTTCAGGATCCCTTTAATATATCTACCTTATGATGATATTGATTAAAGTATCTCTGAATCTACACTACTTACTTATATCCCCATGGAAAACACCAAAAGGCCATGCCCTATCCAAAGTCTTTAATTTGATCCTTGATTGGTGCAAAGGAATAACTACATACACATAGAGGAACTTATATGCAATGAATTTCAATAATCATAATTCAAAGAGATGCTACACAAGGAGAGAAGTAAATCTTGGATTTTTGTATTCAAATTTACTGAACCATGTTCCTGTATACACTAAGATTTCAAATATACACCACCACAATAATTGCTAAAATCAAACAACTCTATTTATTTCTCATAAAACTTGACCCAATATAATCTTCTTATACCCTTGACTAAGAACCTGGAAGAAAAAATAATTCAAGTCCCGGTCCCTCTAAATGATCTAGGAAATCCTTTTATAGAACAAGAAATGCAAACAAGCTATAGATCATTTAGGAAAATATTAAAGATTACATAGATAAGAAAAAGGACACAAAGTGCACAAAGATTGCAATTAGTTGTAATTTTTAGAAGTGTACGTTAATGTGAGCAACAAGTGTTCTGCAACAACTTTTGAAAATAGTTCAAACCCTGCCAAGTGTTGCCTTTGCATTTGTGACTTCATATAAAATATTCCTTGCATTATGCTTTACTTAAGGAGTTGGGGAAGTGCCACCTGTATTGATCTCAATGGGTGCTTATTCTGTCTATTTTCTCTGAGGAAGAAACATCTTTCTCAGAATTGTAAACCTCTTTAATGGGCCAAAGAACATGTAACCACCTCATCCTTCCTTTCTGTCAAAATACCTAATTAATTTTTATCTATTAAAACATCTTATTTTGGGCTTCAAAGCACTCCCTACAACCATCCTTGGAATAGAAAAATCCATTTCAACTTGTTCATTCTGGGTCACTGTATGAAACCTTGCAGAAAACCCTTAATCAAATTTGAAAATCTAGTAACAATGACTAACTGATTTAGTTTAAAACATAACCCTTGATCATAATTTTTTCTAGCACATTAGATGATCCTTATTAATCAACAACGGTCAATTAAGATTTGAAAAAATCCACCTACATCATCTTTTCCTTCAGCAACTAATCAGAAATAAACACCTGAACAACACCTAGCAATGGAACCATCTTAACCTCGGCAAGCTTCCCTTAACTCTAAGTCAATCATAGATTATGTGACTAAAGGATTTCTCATAGTCCTTGAACATTTATCTTAACCTAAGCTCAGTCAGGAGATCACACGAATAAAGAATTTGCGTGATCGCATAGTCTTTTCTTGACCTATGGTTTCATCTAGCGAATATGCGACCACAGGCCGATCTTATCTGCATCAATGGCTCATGCCGAGTCTCGAAACCTCTAACTTGACTCCTCTCTTTTCTGGTGATCCAATGACTGAAGACTTCTCATGATCGCTCAAGTGTTCACTTGACCCTGGTTAGATATTGAGAAAACACGAACAAAGCATTCGATAGATCACCAAATATTTTCTTAACCTTGAGTTTTATTATGAGAAATAGTGCCAACCATTGATCTTGTCATCATCTTACGGTCCTTGCTAAATCTCAGAATGTTTCAAGACTTGACTGTTTCTTTCAGTGACTTGGAGATAACTGCGTTTTCCAGTTCGCTCAATATTTGGTGTTTAACTGCTAGGATCACGAGATTATGTGATTATATGGTCGCCAATTCATTGAATTTTAGACATAACCGCCGCACCTAGATCTACTGCTAACCCTGACTTTGACCCAGGATTATTTGGAGATTTTGCAATTGAAAAAAGTATCATAATCTCATAACATTTGTCTTAGCCCTAGTTTCATTTAGAGAATGATTGACTAAGGAAATCTCATAATCACTAGATACTTATCATAACTCAGGTCCCATTACGAGAATTAACACGAGCCATTGATCTAGATCATCATCTACGAGCCTTATTGAATCTTTAAATGTTAGCATAATTGACTACTTGAATTAGAGATTCAGTGATTGAAGCAATCCTTAACTGCTCGCCAGATCGCTGAATGTTTCGTCACTAACCGCCAAGATGAGGAGATAGAGTGAACACTGTATTCGGTGGATCGCTGGAAAAAAATAACTAACTGGTAGGATTAAGAGATCACATGAACAAAGGAAAATAAAAGGCACATGCAAAAAAAGAACTTAAGTGGCCCGAAAAGAGTAATGAAGAAATAGAACTGGCTAGGGTTTTATGGACTTAGATAATATTTGAAACCCTTATTCATGGAATAGACCTATTTCACAGACCTTCAAATAGCCATATCTCTGTAGTTTTTCATTTAAGCACATGCGATCTTGACTCGAGGTTGCACACACCTTAAATTATCCTTGACTAAGATTGCAAGCCATAAAACATCATAAAGTTTCTTCACTGACCAAAACAAGTTTGGAGTAGGAGTAGGAAAATGGTCTAATACCTTACAAAACAAAAACCAGTAGGCTATTAAACTAGTAGAACATGTACAAGAGACCAAAACTATAAAAATAATTACAACAGTCAATAAACTAAGAATCCAGTTGACAAAGGATTAACAAAAGATAAAGTAGACAGATCTAGTCCCTTGGATGCCTTCTACCTAAACCTAGAACAAGAAGCCACTACTAATGAAGGGGATCTAGTAAGTCCTTTTTATTATCAAACTAATTATCCTATAGGTCAATGTGAAGGATAAAAAAATGTTATGACCATAATGTACAAAACTTTTCTCCCACATATCATAAAATAATTCACCACCTTGTTGATCGTTAGGTAATGGTTTATTGGATACATTGCTTTATCCTTTAGGGATTCAACTCTCTTCCTTAGACATAAGTGTCCCAAACATATATTGAATAATGAGGATACATCTTCCCCCTCTTTGTCCAAATTATGTGAACCCTCATAGATATCAGAAATGAAAGAGTCAATTTTGTGTGTATTGATCTCCTTTTCCAAATTCTCTTCCTAGCTAACCTTCTTTGGTTGCACATTGATAGCCTGATATTTTGGGTAATTGGGTATGGATTTCTATTGACTAACAATACTTCCCCTTGTAACTACACGTTTCTATTTTCCTTTATTTTCTTGCCCCAAGTTATGTTTTCCCTAATAATAATCCTAGAGACTTTTTGTGACCTCATAAATGATGTTCAACTATGCTAGTTTCACATTAGTCAAAGCCTGAAACTTGTTCCATAAGGTCCACCTTTTTCTCTCTTCTAATGCTCTAAGTCTCACAAGTATCAATGTCACTATCCTACATAGTGTTACCCATCCTTCTAAAAATAATCATATTTCTCCATCCGCTATTAAATGACCCTAGACCCACATTTATCCACCTATAGACCCACCCAAAATGTTTCTCCAGCTCGTGACAATTATCCCTTAACCCACTCAAAGACATTTGGAATATCTTTTGGGTTCCATAGTTCCCATTTAAAAAACCATTTTTACCATAAGGTTTTTTTACACTAGATCATGTGTGGTTGCCTATTTTCTAAACTCTTTAATACCCTTCAAAATCATAACTCTACAACACTTTCTCTTTCCTTAGCAATTAGCATTTTATTAGTAAGAAGAATATAATTATCTATTTTCAATCCAAATAATATCCATTTCTTTACCCTCTTTGTCTAATTTATGCCATCCATTTTCCTTGATGCAATTGGCATTTATAATAGGTCTAGGTAGTTTACTTCTAGTTATTCCTCTCATCTTGTATAATTTTCTTGATTCAAATGGATATATTTTTATCCTTTCTCCAACAACAATGTCAATTGATTTCAAAGCCCATAACTGCTAAAGCTCCTCATATTATGTCAAACATTCATTCCTTCTCAAAATTGAAATAAAATTAGTTTCATAACTCCTCAGGGAACATTTTTTGGGTTGTGATTTTGTTTGGATTGAAAAATACAAGTGTTATTTATCAATGTACTATGACACTTATTTTTCATGATTATATTCACAAGAACCTAGAATTTTATGTTGATGAGATTTTAGGCAACTATATTTCCCATATAGACCATATTCATATTCTTTGACAAATCTTTGAATGGATTTGTATTTATAACACATGTTTAAAACCCCAAAAATGTACTTTTGGTGTGGATCGTAGAAAACTTCTTGGATTTATTATTTCAAATTTGGGTATTGAACTTGATAATGAAATATTGATGCCATTGTAAATATGCCACTTCTCTAAAATATATCACAACTTCAAAGTTTACGAGGAAAAATTCAAGCTATCCCTAGGTTTGTATCACACCTAACAGGTTGAACAAGTCCTTTTACTTTATGTTTAAAAAATGAGATGTTCACATTTTCATTAAATCAAGACTGTCAAAATGATTGTGGAGAATTTAAAAAATATCCCACTAACTCTCTAATCTTACAATTAGCTTTACCCAATCAACATTTCCTTCTATATACTTCTACTTCTCCTCATGTTCGTGTGGTTGTTTGGGCTCAACATGATCATAATAGAAAAGAAAGACCCTCATTATCAAAGGCTGGTTAAGTTATCCCTAATAAATGAAGGGACAACATGAAGAAAATTCTTCCATAGACAAATATCAATTAGACTTGATTATTTTCTTATCCATTATAACAAGGGATATTATCTTGAGGGGGATATTATCCTCCTTCTAGTACCTGATAAAATTCATGTATACACACATTGTTAACATTGCATTCATAATTTGTTTCCCTTCCCTATAAGAATACTTAACCAAAAATCCATCTAGTTGAAGTAGGAGTTTCCTAACATCGCCCAAAATTCCCTCAATAGACAATCCCATAACAAATTTCATTTTATAGTATTTGTGATGAATTAGGAATCACTTTCAATTACTAAAGTCTTAATGCCAATTAAGAGGGAAAATATAATGCTCCAAAGAATGTCCATATGTTCTTCTCTATTATTGGTAGACCCATTCAAATTACCTGTATAGCTCAAAATCAACTTTCTAGTGTGAGATCTAATGATGTGACTAGAAGAAGCCCTCCCTCCCATTATCAAACCATCAAAATTTAGTATATGCCATCCTAGATTAGGTGGCTTCCACTATTTTTGGTCTCTTTAGATCCTTGGATTTTTTTTACACCATATACTTATCTAAAGTCCCCTTATTCCTCTCAACTTGGTTATTATTATGAGTTGGAGGAAAGTGGAAATTTTCTCCATAGTCACCTTTATGCTCTCTATCATTAAATTATTAAAGTATTTTGAAATACAGTCTATTAGGTATTCAAATCTCTAAAAACATGGTTATTCATCTCCTTCCAAAGAATTCAAGCTAAATGGGGAAAACATACCTGGACAAAAGTTCCTAATGAAGGTATTGTGACTAGGACCATTCCATTTGATGGAAAGAGTCTAAAATATATTATTCATAAGCCACGTGATGTTAATTTTGTCACTAAGGATTACACCGAAATAAGTAAAGAGTGAACCTAGCAATTCTATGAAACATGGGACTACTTTTAGGCTGTGGGTAACCTATTAGAAAGTAGACCTCCGAATTAGGGGCCTACTTCCCCTTGAATCACCTTGAAACTTGAACTAAATTTATGAGGAAAAGGGAGCGAGTGCATGAAATTAAATGACTAAAAAAACCTAAACTAGGTCATCCACCGAATTGATAAAATATCCACAATTGAAACAAGCTTACAAGGATAACTGAAAACAAATCTTAAACTCGCAACTTGACCATGTTGTATTGAACTTTTAAGAAATAGTAAGGTACTTAGGAGGCAAGGAGGGAAAATAATTTTCACAACCCAAAACCCAATTATGCACACAAATTAAAACTCCAAGACACAAAACAATCCTTTGAATACTTCATTGAACCAATATGTAGATTAAGGAAAAAAGATATCACAATGATCTTGCATACAACTCAATAGGACAAATAAAAAAATCATAGAGACGAGAAGGATCACTTTTGTATTCACTTTAAAGAAGCTAAGGACAATTGTGTTTCTCAGAGCTATAACACTCAACTTCAAGTGAGAAAGAATGAAGAACCAACCTCAATCAAGTAGGTGAGAGGTATATAAAGAAAACTTTAGAATCTGTATTCATGGCCCTAACCTCACTAAAAATGGAAAAAATCTACACTTTTGGCCCATGAAGATGCCTCTTAAATCCGGATATCACATTCCCTAATTTGTATGGGCAAGGGTGAAGGTGAAATCCTTAAAAAAGATAAGCCATTAATTCTCCTATCCCCTTTTATCATACTTCAAAAAGATATTGTGACAAATGATTTATAGATTATCATTGTCAGAATTTACATTAAAATTGCATGACTAACATTATATCTTACCCATATGCAATGATTTAAATATATGTGGATTTTAATTATATTTTATGAATAGTTCTCAACCCAATTTAAATTAATTAAAAGGGGAAAACATATTCAAAAATATCTACATCTTTTAAATCCACCTTTACATAAATGTTTTAGCATGGAAAATGCTTAATTAATATGAATAAGTTCTCAACCCAATATTGAAAAGGGGAAAACTTACCCAAATAAACACTTATATTTCAAAAAAAAACCTTTTTTAAAATAGAAGGATGCTAAAAGCATCGAATTCATTGACTGCTAGTTTATTTGGAAAGTTACAATCTTGAACTGAACTTGGACTTTGCAACTCTGGTTGAATTTGGAAACTGTTAGCCTTTTGATCTTCCTGACATTATCATTTTTTAGGTAGGCATTGTTCTTGGTTTTTATTTGATTTCTCTGCATATTGATGTTGTTGTGTTGGTTGTCCTCTTTGCATTTTGAGGGCACATCTTATTGTGATCATTACTCCATTCTCTATTGTGTTCATGGCATTGAGTTCATTTCTCTCGATGATTCGATTATGGCATCTATATCTAGATTCTCATTGTTCTATCATGAACTAGAGCATCATGCTTATGATTATTTTTTCCTTTGTATACATAAATACCATTGTATTTACTGCCTTCATGCTATGTCTCTAGATGACCCGTGAGTATTGGAAACTAGGGCATCAATTTCATTATTTATCATGCCATATTATGCTCAGTTTTTGAGTGTGAACAAGCTAGGGCATTAATGTATTGTACATTCCATGTGTTTTGTTGTTTACTTTGAGACCATGGGTTTTGTATATCCTTTTATCCATTTGTTTTCAAGTCTTCACTATTGGTTACATGCTTGGAGCCTGTGAGCAATTCTTGGCATGTATCTGCATATGAAATTCACTATTTGATCACCATGCCAGCTCGTGAGTGAGTTGTAGTTTACTGCTTATTGATGCCATTGCTTGGCATGTTACTTTGATTGTATTTCATATTTTATGCATATGAATTCGTTGCTAGTTACTGTTGCCCAAAATTTCCCTATCATTCCCTTTTTGGCCGCATCCTGTTTGTTCCAAGAAATGCTCAAGTGTCAAAACCCTCTGTGTTTTCTGCCTTTTGGCCTGAAAACCCAGTGTGTTTTTGACCTTCTCTCTGAAGGCTCAAGATGTTTTTGACTTTCGATCCAAAAGCCCTCTGTGTTTTTGACCTCCAGTTTGAAAACCCTCTGTGATTTTAACTTTCAAGTGCACAACTTTGACCAGGCGGGTCCCAGTTCCTCATAGCCATGCAAGTGCAGTGGAGATCCGATGGCTGTCTCATAATCTCATGGAATCTTTCGAGCCCATGAGATCATATGACAATGGTCAGATTAGAATCTCAGAGGGTCCATAATTTTTGAGTGAGGTTGCATATTTCCTAAGCGTGCTATTGTGACCAGGTGGGTCCCAGTTTCTAACGTCACCACGGGGGCTAGTCAGTAGTCAAGCAAACAACAAGCCGCCATCGGTCAGTGGTTAACATCTTACAAATTGAAAAACCGTTAGCGGTCCCACTTAAGGCATTTCACAATGGTTTCAGTGGTGTGGTTTCATGCTTGTTGCATGATTGCATGCGGCTTCCTAACTGCATTCGACCATGTGACAAGCCTCTAGCGGTCAGTAGGGACTTTGACTCCGGTGGTGGATCCGTGGATGGTGGTGTATCCATTTTGACTGAGGTGGCGAAGTTTCTTGTGGGCCTGGGTGTCTATGTGGCAATAGGGTGAGATCTCAAAGGCTTGTCGCATGATCGCATGAAGCCTTTCGGGCTCATGCGATCATGCAACCGTTGACTTTTTCAAATGCAGTGCAACCAGTTTTTGCGGGGCTTTCTTCTGGAGATGTTGCAAGTGTGGGTAGCTGGGGAATTGATGATTTCATAGGTAGTTGTAGTTGGGAGAATTTGCAAAGATTTAGACAACCGTCTTTTGGTCCTTTCCAGTATCTGATTAGATTGTGAGCTTTGATGGCTTGGTGGGCTTGCAGGGAAGTAGATGGATCATGGCAGCCTAATTTTTATAGACTCAGTACATGGATGGGCATGCAAGGAAGACATATCTAATCAGTTGAGATATTTTCATGAACATTTATGATCAGAAGTGACTATTTTAGGGTCAGATTATTTTATGCATATCTATGTAGCCCTAAATTTTTTATTCCTACCTACGTGCAGGGGGTGTATATAATTTGTTTTTGGAGCTTTTGAGGTCAGAATCTAGCAATTGTAAAAAGGAAGGTTTTCTTTCTCAGAGAGCAATTTGTGGCAATTTTCTTGCCCTTTGGCTTTCTACAGTTGTAATTTTCATTAATTGTTCAAATATTGCAAAGCATTTTATGACACTCACCTATCCTTATGCTTTCTTATGTGGATTATCTCTTATTGAATTTAGTATATGTATGTTTACTAACTTTTAGGTTCTTTTTTTATTCCTCTTTCTTTCTTCAATTCATGTGTATGTTTATGAATGATCTAATTCGAATGCTTTTGTGGGCATACTTCCACCCCTAGCAATTTGTCTCATTCCTATACCCAATTACAGAGATGAATGTTTGTCTGCAAGTTATAGTCTGTGTCTGACTCTTTAGGAGTACTGCTATCTTGAGAAATTCCCTTTTACCTACATAGTATTCCTTTACTGCAGACCCCTCAATAAAATATTTATGCAAGCCTATTCATTGAGTTGTAATCTCCTAGACCTAGGATCATCTACTGGTTTCATCCCTTTATACTGCAATTCATACCCTAATTTCGGTGCATCACCTAGTAGGTAGATTTGCTTTCAGTGATTTCCTTTCATGTACTCCTTCTAACCCTTTCCCCTCAAAAGATCTACTTTCCTATCTAAGAAGCAAACTAAGGTGACTATCCAAGAGGAACCGGCCTAGAACCTAGAGGTCTCATCTCGGTTAGCAAATTAGGTCCCACAACCTTGAGATGATTCCCTTGTTATACTGGATTATCAAGACCAAGAGATCTTGAGATTAGAGGCCCAAATTCAGTGTATAACAATTACATGTCATGCCATGCTTATTTTATATTGAGATGTTCACTATTTGGAATCCTTTTGAGGGCCCATAAAATAACTTTGGGCATGGCTACCACTATTAATTGCTAGCATTATGTCTAGGGCTCATGAGCTATATGTGGGAATACATGATATTTCATATGAATCCACTGATTTATGGTGGTGCCATTGGACACTTGCTTCATATGTTATTATGTTGTTATTTGACCACTAATTTATGTACTTTTGAAAGCTCATGAGCATCACATTTCTATTGATACTCACTGTTATGATGAGATCGTACTATATGTTTTACTCACTACCATCTCATAGAGGCCACAGGCTGTTGGGCATCATTGTTTATGTTTGATTTACTGACAACATATATACTATTGTATATTTGATGAAGGCCCGCAAACTATCTATTATTGTTGCTGCTATGATGGCATGCACTTCTTGATTCTCGTTCACTGTTATACTGGGGCCGAGAGCTATAAAATTTCATCATTGTTTAATGTTTACTTGGTGTTGTTGGAAACAATTGTCTGAAGGAAATTGCTACTCAATTATGTATTGTCCTTGATGTCACACAATGTCATAGTCTGCAGAAATCTGCTTCTACCGAGCTTAGTCGGTCTGCCAGATAGGAATATTAATGCTTACTGAGTCCACTCGGTTATCGAAGAAATTTAGTGTTTATCGAGTTCACTCAGTTATCAAAGAAATTTAGTGTTTACCGAGTTCACTCGGTTATCGAAGAAATTTAGTGTTTACCGAGTTCACTCGGTTGCCGAAGAAAATTTAGTGTTTACCGAGTTCACTCGGTTGCCGAAGAAAGTTTAGTGTTTACCGAGTTCAGTCGGTCATCGAGGAAAGTTAGTATTCACCGAGTTCAGTCGATTATCAAAGGTAAAGGATTGTTGGTGTTTACCGAGTTCCCTCGGTCTCCGAAAAATTATAAAAAGATATGGTCACCGAGCACTGTCGGCCCTTGAAGGATTTTTGCAAATAGAGTTTACTTAATTCAGCCGACTGTTATACTAAATAATGTCAATTTGACTAATCCAAAATCATATAAATAAAAGGTCAAATGTGAAAAGTAAAAAAAATACAGCAGAAGATTTACAGAAGAAAAGAAGGAAAGGTATATGCGAATTTGTGAAGGATGTTCAGATATCCTTGAGGAGCAGCAGAGATTTATTCAATCAGAGAGGATCAGACTTATGCAGAATAGAGATCTATAATCAGCAAGACAGTTGCATTATTATACAGGTCACTTTTTCATTGTTACCTTCTTATCATTGTAACAGTGAATTCAAAATCTCTTAACCGAGTTGGTTTAACAGCCATAATATAAATCCTCTAACAAGGTGACAATTCCGTTGAATTGTTTTCAAGACCTCTTACCAGGCCACTCCTAGCAGGGTGTTTTAAATCCTCTAACAAGGTCACACCTAACAGTTTGTTTTGTAACCTTTTACCGGGTTGGCTTCTAACCGGGCATCACTTCAGAAAAGTGAAAATTAGTATCTAGATACATTGGTGGTTTTTCCCATATTGGGTTTCCACGTTAAATCTTGTGTCTCTTGTGTTCTTAATTGCTTCCTCAATCATTTACATGCACTGATGAATATCTAAAGATAATATTGCTAATACTTTCTGCATCTTCAAAGTTACTGCAATCTATTTACAGAGTGCTAAAACAGACAACATTGTTAAGATATCTTAAAGGATCTGCAAAGAATTAATTGTGAAGTTTTTTTATGGTTGACTGATTCACCCCCCCCCTCAGTCACTTCATCCATATTCCATCAATTGGTATCAGAGCTTTTGGTGCTTGCAGGAAGAGTTTCAAAGACCTAAGCTAAAGATCAGGATGTCTTACAAGAGGGAAATTCCAAAGCTTAACAGAGATAACTTTTCAGCAGGGCAAGGTCTCATGCGACTTCATCTGACTTCCATTGGTGATTCAGGATGCAAATACATTGATGAAGAGTATACAATTCCTAATGGCGCATTAACTGTTGAAGACATTGCAGATAAAAAGACTCACAACACCATGATGATAGACATTGCATCTGCTCTCAGCTATGAAGAATTTGATGATATTAAAGACTGCACTACTGCATATGAAATGTGGGTGGCACTGAAGAAAATATATGGTGGTGATGCAAATGTGAAGAGAGCCAAAGCAAAAAGCCTAAGAGGACAGTTTGACAAGATGAATATGAAGGAAGATGAAAACATTGCAAAATATGTTGAAAGAATCAAAGCAAGTGTAAGTGCAATTAGAGCTTCTGGAGGAACAATCTCAGATGAGACTGTTATAAGTAAGGTACTCAGAACACTACTCCCTATCTATGCAATAAGAGTATCAACTATTCAAGAAAGAAGATGTGAAGCAAACCACAGTATAACCTTGGATGCTCTAGTTGGAAGATTGACAACTTTTGAATTAGACAACTATGACAACTATGTTCCTAGTTCCAAAAATATTGAATCAGCATTTGAGGCCAAGGTTTCACTAAAGAAGAACAAGAAAATTAAAGAAGTTCAGACAGACAGTGAAGAAGAATCAGAAGAAAGTTCTGATAGTGATCTTGAAATTGTTGAAGCATTACTTGCAAAGAAGTACTCTAGAGGGAAAGGTAAGTATAAAGGTAAAACTCCTTTAATCTATTTTTCATGTGAAGAAATTGGACATATTGCAGCTAGGTGCCCAAACAAGCAAGCCAAGGAAGAAAAGAGAAGTCACAAGTACTATGGAAAAAAGAATTTCAAATCATACAAGGATAAAGGTAAGAAATCGTGTTTTATGGCTAAAGATTCTGATGATAGTGAAGAAGAAATTGTCTTTATTGCTATAAAAGATGAATCTGATGATGATGAAGATAAGATAGCACTTATTTCTCATATAAGCAAAGATGATATATGGATAATAGATAGCGGATGTTCACACCACATGACTGGTGACAAGACAAAATTTGAATATCTAGAAGACTGTGACAATGGTAATGTAAGATTTGGAAACAATGAACCTTGTTGTATAAAAGGAAAAGGAAGAATCTCATTAACCAAAGAACTCATATGTGATAATGCTTACTGGGTTGAAGGACTAAAACATAATCTTCTAAGCGTAGCACAGCTAATCAACACTGGTTTCAAGGTTGAATTCATGAATGGTCAAGCAAGACTGCTGGATGGAAAAGGAAAACCCATTGGATCAGGCAAACAAACAAAAGGTAACTTATTTTATCTTGATCTCAATGAATATTCATGCCTTATTGCTCAAATAGAAGAAAGTTGGCTATGGCACAAAAGGTTATGTCATGTGAACTTTGACAACATGATAAAAATAAGCAAATTCAAGAAGGTTAGAGGCATTCCTACTTTGAAGAAACCTGACACTGGTCTATGTAAGAATTGTCAAATTGGCAAAATGAGTAAAACTAGTTTCAAAAGTAAGAACTATCAGTCTAAAGAAATTTTGGAAATTGTGCATACTGATTTATGTGGACCTATTGGAATACAAAGCTATACTAGAGATAAATTCTTTATTCTTTTCGTTGATGATTATTCTAGAATGATGACTGTTATGTATTTAAGAGAAAAATCAAAGGCATTTGAAAAGTTCAAATGGTACTTAGCAAGAGTAGAAAAAGAAACAGGGAAAAGATTGAAATGCTTAAGATCAGACAGAGGTGGTGAATTCATCTCCCATGATTTTAACAACTTCTGCATTGAAAGAGGAATCAAAAGGCAGGTATCAGCTCCTAGAACTCCTGAGCAGAATGGAATAGCAGAAAGAAGAAACAGATCTATTATGGATTGTGCAAGGACTCTAATGATAGAAAAGAACATCGCTATAAAGTACTGGAAGGAAGCTATCAGCACTGCAGTTCATACCTTGAACCGAGTACAACTGAAGAAAGACACATTCAAAACTCCTTATGAATTATGGTATGGCTATAAACCTAATGTAAGTTACATGAAAATATTTGGTAGCAAGTGTTATATCTTAAAAGAATCCAGAAGAAATAAATTTGATGTGAAAAGTGATGAAGGAATATTCCTAGGATATTCTAGCAAAAGCAAGGCATACAAATGTCTGAACTTATCTACTCACAAAGTCATAGAAAGTATACATGTGAAATTTGATGAGTTTGCAGAAAAGACTGAGGAAGAAAGCAAAAGGGAACCTGAGAACTACAGAAGATTCGTTTACATTGAACCTGAAACATTGACAGACACAACTATCAATAAGGAAGCTATATCTATCGAGCCGAGCACAGTTACCGAGTCACAGGAAGAAGTTCAAACCGAGTCACAGGAAGAAATTCAGACCGAGTCTCAGCCTGAAGTTACCGAGCAAATATCTACTGAGCCTGAGCAACCTGAAGAAGAGATCCTAGAAGACAACAGCATGAATCATTCAAAAGGCAAGGAACCTATACTAGCCAAATATGTCAGAAGACATCATACACCAGATCAAATCATTGGAAACAAATCAGATGGTACTATGACAAGAAGCAAGCTAAAAGGTACATGTCTACTTACTGATTTTGAACCTAGAAATATCAAAGATGCATTAGAGAATGAAAGTTGGATTGAAGCAATGAATGAAGAATTAGAACAAATACAAAAGAACAAAACTTGGACTCTTGTACCTAGACCTAAAGATAAGAATGTAATTGGAACAAAATGGGTATTCAGAAATAAACTGAATGAAGATGGTCAAGTATCTAGAAACAAAGCTAGACTGGTATGTAAAGGTTATTCTCAAGAAGAAGGTATAGATTATGGAGAAACTTTTGCTCCTGTTGCAAGATTAGAAGGTGTAAGAACTCTACTTGCTTATGCAGCACACAAAGGATTTAAGGTATATCAGATGGATATAAAATCTGCATTTCTCAATGGAATTCTTGATGAAGAAGTCTACATTGAACAACCTGAAGGTTTTGTTGATCTAGACAAAAGGGACATGGTCTGCAGGTTACACAAAGCATTGTATGGTCTAAAACAAGCTCCTAGAGCATGGTATGAAAGACTCCATAACTATTTGATCCAGATTAATTTCAAAAGAGCTAATGACAATAGTAATCTGTATATCAAAGAAGGACCAGATGACAAAATTGTATTGGCAGAAATATTTGTGGATGATACTATATTTACAGGGAATGAGGATCAGTGCAAAGAATTTTCAGAACAAATGAACAGAGAATTTGAAATGTCTATGTTTGGCTTAATAAAATTCTTTGTTGGTCTTCAAATTCAGCAAAGCAAGAATGGTATATACATTACTCAATCCAAATACATTAAGGAGATACTTAAGAAGTTTGGAATGGAAGATTCAAAACCAGTTGGTACACCCATGTGTAATGGACTGAAACTTACCAAAAATGATGATTCAAAAGAAGTTGATCAGACCCTATACCGATCTATGATTGGAAAATTGTAGTATGTGGTACATACAAGACCTGATATTGCCTTAGCAGTCGGTATAGTAGCTAGATTCTCAGCAAAACCTAAGGAAAATCACATGATGGCAATCAAAAGAATCTTAAGATACTTAAAAGGAACTGAAGAGTATGGTTTGTGGTATAAATTTGGAGGCAATCTAGACTTGAAAGTATTTACTGATGCTGATTGGGCAGGAAACATTGATGACAGAAAAAGCACAAGTGGTGGAGCATTTTTTCTTGGAAAAAGACTGGTATCCTGGACTAGTAAAAAGCAGAATTGTACATCTCAATCCACAGCCGAAGCAGAATATGTTGCTGCTGCAGTAAACTGTTCAAATATTGTTTGGTTTAAATAGCTATTAGAAGGTATGAAGGTTGAAATCAAAGAACCAATTGTTATATTTTGTGACAATACCAGTGCAATAAACATTTCTAAAAATCCAGTGATGCATTCCAAAACCAAGCACATTGCTATTAAATATCACTTTGTCAGAGAATTGGTGCAGGACAAGGAAATCAGATTAGAATATATTCATACAAAAGAACAGATTGCAGACATTTTTACCAAACCATTACCTAAGGATGCATTTGTGTATCTAAGAGGTAAGTTAGGGGTCATTCCCCTATCTGAGGCTCACTAAATACAGTTTTAGTGATGCATCAACCTGAACATGATTGAAAATCAACCTGTTGATGCAGTCTATTAAAGGAATCATTGCATATGAATCAGTACTTAAGGTACATTAATTTTCACCGGTAATATGTGAATTATCTTTGGCATGTGTTGTCAAAGAGGGAGTGTTTGCTATGTCTTTGCTATTACTTCAAGAAATTTTCATTAGTCAGAAGGAAGTTTGCTGAAAGAGGGAGATTTGAATCTAAACCGAGCTAACTCTTTCAAATTTCTTATGATATGACATATTGTGTTGCCATCAATGCCAAAGAGGGAGATTGTTGGAAACAATTGTCTGAAGGAAATTGCTACTCAATTATGTATTATCCTTGATGTCACACAATGTCATAGTCTGCAGAAATCTGCTTCTACCGAGCTTAGTCGGTCTACCAGACAGGAATATTAATGCTTACCGAGTCCACTCGGTTATCGAAGAAATTTAGTGTTTACCGAGTTCACTCGGTTATCGAAGAAATTTAGTGTTTACCGAGTTCACTCGGTTATCGAAGAAATTTAGTGTTTACCGAGTTCACTCGGTTGCCGAAGAAAATTTAGTGTTTACCGAGTTCACTCGGTTGCCGAAGAAAGTTTAGTGTTTACCGAGTTCAGTCGGTCATCGAGGAAAGTTAGTATTTACCGAGTTCAGTCGGTTATCAAAGGTAAAGGATTGTTGGTGTTTACCGAGTTCCCTCGGTCTCCGAAAAATTATAAAAAGATATGGTCATCAAGCACTGTCAGCCCTTGAAGGATTTTTGCAAATAGAGTTTACTTAATTCAGCCGACTGTTATACTAAATAATGTCAATTTGACTAATCCAAAATCATATAAATAAAAGGTCAAATGTGAAAAGTAAAAAAAATACAGCAGAAGATTTACAGAAGAAAAGAAGGAAAGGTATATGCGAATTTGTGAAGGATGTTCAGATATCCTTGAGGAGCAGCAGAGATTTATTCGATCAGAGAGGATCAGACTTATGCAGAACAGAGATCTGTAATCAGCAAGATAGTTGCATTATTATACAGGTCACTTTTTCATTGTTACCTTCTTATCATTGTAACAGTGAATTCAAAATCTCTTAACCGAGTTGGTTTAACAGCCATAATATAAATCCTCTAACAAGGTGACAATTCCGTTGAATTGTTTTCAAGACCTCTTACCAGGCCACTCCTAGCAGGGTGTTTTAAATCCTCTAACAAGGTCACACCTAACAATGTGTTTTGTAACCTTTTACCGGGTTGGCTTCTAACCGAGCATCACTTCAGAAAAGTGAAAATTAGTATCTAGATACATTGGTGGTTTTTCCCATATTGGGTTTCCACGTTAAATCTTGTGTCTCTTGTGTTCTTAATTGCTTCCTCAATCATTTACATGCACTGATGAATATCTAAAGATAATATTGCTAATACTTTCTGCATCTTCAAAGTTACTGCAATCTATTTACCGAGTGCTAAAACAGACAACATTATTAAGATATCTTAAAGGATCTGCAAAGAATTAATTGTGAAGTGTTTTTATGGTTGACTGATTCACCCCCCCCCCCCCCCCCTCAGTCACTTCATCCATATTCCATCAGGTGTCATTTGAGATCACTATTTTATGCTCTATTGTCTATTGTTATTGCTCCTCAACATACGCAATGATGCCCTTTATATTGGGACTTTGGTTTAACTGATGCTCCATTTGTTTCTGCTCTATCTTCATTGGGTAGAAATTTTTTGTTAGTCACGGATGAATAACTACTCAATTTTGTCCCACTTTTCTTGACTTCCCCATGCTTTCTTGTTATTCTATGTTGGCTCATACCCTGTGAGCTTTGAAATATTCATGATATAGATTTGATGATTACATTCATGTACTTTTGAAGGTCCGTGAGCATCATATTGTTGTTGATACTAATTGTTATGATGAGACTGTGGGTCTATTTACCTGCATGTGTTTATTTGAAATGACTACCACCATTGTTAAATGTATTTGTTGAGCCTTACCCACTATTTTGAATTCATGTCATTATTCCCTCATGCTATATCTCTGTTCATTTGTTTTCTCAATTTAGATTATTTGACGACACCATATAATTTGTTGTCATGGGATATCCACTATACCTTGGACCTGTGAACTATATGCATTGCTTGACTTTTATCATTGATTCTCTATATTGGGTTGGCACCATGGGCTCTGTAAGTCCACTAGATCTAATAATTCATTTGAGGATTAATATTTTCTTGATATCATGGCATCATCTTTGGCTTATCATGATTATCTCATTGCATCATCTCATATGTTTCTCCATTCAACTTAAATGCAGACTTAGGTTAATTTCATGCCATAATGATATTGTATAGATGATGAAAAATGTGTAACTTTTGTTCCATAATTTTTTCATTGCATGAGATAGGTCTCTTTTAATTTTTGCACCACTGATTATGTGAATTTGACTTTTACTTGAAATCCATGATGCATTCCTTCCTTAATATACAGATTTGGAGATTCCATACCATGAATATGTGATAGAACTGAATGAAGATTTGTACCTTTTCTCCATTCTGATTTGATTTGATGTATGCCCTTTCTATTTCCAATGCTTGATTATGACACATTATGTTGGTGGGCATGGTGGATGGTGATTGTGGGTGTGTCATGATGTCACAGCAATACCAGATTGAAATAGAATCCTCTGGTGTTGCTATTGCATTATGGATGTTGCAGACACCATAGCAATTCATTAGTTGTTCATGCAATGATTCAATTCCCCTTCTTGTGTTGATCTTTTCTATTTGTTTCCATTCTTTCTGCTGCTTTATTATGTCTTTATGATCTCTAAATTGATGTATGATAACTTCAAAGCTTGTTCTCACACCCTGTGAGAGACTTCTCTTGCCTCCTAGTATCCTATCCTTCCATAGGATCTCCCAATAGGATTAGATCACTAACTAAGGCCTATTCAAACTCTATTATAAGAGTCAATCTACTAACACTATGCCTTGAAGGATCAACACCCTAGGTTTGGTTCACTTCTCCACACTCACTTAGAAGGCTCTAAGTGCCAAAACTCCATAAACTTGCTTCAACATTGCTGGGGTCTTCTCCATTATGAAAAAATCATTATTCTTGTCAATTTTATCCATTTTGGAAGGATCTAGAAACATCTTCTTATCAGCTTCCATGATTCACCATGAATTGACCTTAAAAATAGGCTTATTCTGGTAGCCCTTACCAGTCACCTTTTGGTGTTTCTTGCAAAAATTTTCCAAACAACTTGAAAAAATAAGACTTGATTAGGATACCCTTTTGGTATTTTTAAAAGATTCACAATGTTTTTGGGTTTGACAGTGACCGTACAGGGGGTTCATATAAACTAGGACAAGAGGCCTAATAGGCCTAATTTCTAGGGCTGAACTGTGATTTTGATAGAAAACTTGTTCAAACCAAATCCAAAATGATTGGTATGACTTCTATCTTCATAGAATGGCTAGTTATGATGTTTATCTTCATGAAGAAATTCTTGGAGTAGTACGGATCTGTACAACCCTACTATGTTTCTTCCCTTCTTTCACGTCTAGAGCTCTAACCGGGCTTCACAAACTTGCCTAGGGCCTAGCATATAAAATAGTTCCTCATGCTTTAAAGACTCCTAAATTCTAAAAATATATACAAAAATGAATCCTCTTCCATTTCCATCTAACATGAATGATTATCCACAATTATATTTCATGGAGGAGCCATGACTCTCTCAAGTACTCAAAACAAGCTAAAAATGGACTCCCTGAACTAGAATACCAAAAACCAGCACTTAGATTAACTCAAAAAAACTTTCTCTTGAAATGGAAAATTATCCTAATAGTCAATAGAACACTAAAAAAGAATTATATTTATCTTTTCAATCCATCCAATAGGAATTTCAACACAAAGTCTCAGGTTTTCCACTGAAAATTTACTTGCAGAGCTCTATTTTCTCTAGTCCCAACTATTACAATACATCACATAGTAGATGTTCGATTCTTCATTTTCATTAGATTCCATTTCCCTTAATTTTAGGCCCTATTGGCTGACAACCATCTCCTATACTTTAGGGAATCAAAATATACCCGGATGACATGCAATCTTTTGCAATAATTGCCAAGTTGATGACAACTTCTTTTGAAGATTTGGCAACTTCCATATATGCCATGTTCCTATATTCTAGGGCTTCTAACCTCCTATAACTTGAGGATCCAAAGCCATTTATAACCTTATGGCATGTTTACACCAACAAGATGTGTTTAGAACACATTTAAGACTCTCACATTAAGCTAAACTCCTAACATTATGAAATTAAATAAACAACTAACAAAGGCTATTATTGTGACCTTAGTACTAATGAATAAATCACCTAGAGAACATAGCAAGAGACCTTCTAAGGTCCTCAACCAAACTATTCTAACCTCTTGACTTGGATAGAGTCAAGTAGAAGCCAAAAAACACACTAACCATGGAGGCTAGCCTAGGTGCTCCTACACCATCCTCCCCAAAAAATAAGAACTTCAATCCACCATTGGATTGACGATGGTAGGATCAATTACCATCCTTGTAAACTCTGATTTCTTGACCCAAATTGCATCAGCAACACTTTTCCCATACCTCTGAATGAGGTGTTCATTATACTCCTTGAGTCTAGTCTTTTTGTATATCCTAGTGTTTAGTACACTGTCTGGTCCAGCATCTATAGAAGTATGGAGTTGTAACTCATCTACATCCTTTATCACTTCATGTATGGTCTGGTCCATGCCTTCTTTTGGTCCTTTATGATGGACAAGGTTTGCAACATTGAAAATATTTGATAGTCCACTATCCTCTGGCAAGTCTACTTTGTAAGCATTATCAGCATACCTTGCTAATATAGGATAGGGTCCTATTCTCCTCATTTGTAACTTGTGAGGTACTCCTTTGTCCAGCCTTCACTTGTTTAGATGCACCATGACAAGATCACCAATATTGAACTCAACTATCCTTCTACCTTCATCCACCTTTGCTTTGTGTTTGTTGGTGTTGTCCACTAATGTCTTCCTCACTATTTCATGAACCTATTTCATAGCCAATGCAAAATCATCAACATATCCACTTGCTTTTACTCCTTTTAGATTTCTCAATTCATAGACACATCTTGGATGTAGTCCATAAACTATCTCAAATAGACTCTTCCATATGGATCTATTTATGGTGTCATTGTAGGCATATTCATCTTGCCCAATCAACTGATCCCATTACTGACCGTACTCTTTAGTCAAGCATCTTAGAAGATTCCCAAGGCTTCTATTAACAACCTCAATTTGACCATCAATTTTGGGATGGTAAGATGATCCAAAAGATAAGTTGGTACCCAATCTTTGCCAAAGAGTCTTCCAAAAATGACTCATAAACTTAGTGTCCCTGTCTGACACAATGCTGATAGGTAACCCATGGATTCTCACTATTTCTTTGAAGAATAGGGATGCTATTCGACTTGCATCATTTGTGGTCTTGCATGGCGCAAAGTAAGCCATCTTGCTAAACCTATCCACAACCACATACACACTGTCCATCCCTTGTCTTGTCTTGGGTAACCCATGTTGGAGGTTTGCTAGTAGTCCAGTACTGACTGTATGTTTGTCATTGATGACAAAATATGGAAAGTAGTATGCATGGAAGTCTTATACAATAAGATTTTAGTATATGTAGCTTGGACATGATATCAGCATGATATCATGGGCATAGAGGTTAAATGTTAGTATAGAAAGTTATATAGTAGCTTGTGTTAGTAGTGTTCCTGATAGAGTAACATACATTGTTCTGTGTATGGTCATTCGTATAGTTATAATAGAGCCTTGCACTATTGGATATATGTTGAAGACATGTTAGTAATATTAAGTTCATGGATGCATGGTCTGATGATGAATGCAAGTGAAGTTATGCAGTCACTATTTTCCAGTAGCAGTTTCCTATGTTCATACGAGCTGACAAAGATTTTATTGGTTCTTGGGTTGTGCCTATCTTGGCATTAAGCTTGGATAAGTGTTATTGATATTCAGTTAAGAGTGTATGAGTTAATTCAGCTTACATAGAAAGTTCCAATTGTTTTGGTAGAGCTGACAGTATGTAGCGTGCATATACATTTATTTTATTAGACAGGTCCTAGAATGAGTTGCGTGCATAGTAGAGCCAATAGAATGTTTATTGGAGTTTGTTATGGTTTCTCTAATATGATTTCAAGGTGGTTCTAATAGGCCAACTTGATTATATCATTTAGAGGAAGGATATTTATAGGCAGTCATTTGTGATTTTTAAAGTGTGGTTCATGGTTGATTAAATAGAGGAGAGCAGAGTGTGTGAAGTGTTGAGCCATCAGAAGGTCTATGTGACCAAGTAAAGTACTTGTGCTATTCATTGGAAATGATCTAGGTAGTAGGTTAAAGTGCAGTTCACCAAGATCCAGATATAGTGTGTATCTGTTATTTAGAGGGTTGTAGCCTTCGCCCATTTGAGTAGTGAGCTCTCGGATAGTGCATCCTCTCCCCTAATAGGGTCTGACCCTTAACTAGGTCTACTATACTTAATATATTGTAAAGCTACTGCTAACAGGGTAAAGGATCTTCTAACAAGGATCATTATACACTAGTACAGAATATTAGTGGGTATCAAGTCCCACCAGGGTTTTTACCTATTTGGGTTTCCCCGTAACCAAAATATTGGTGTTGTGTTCATGTGTTCTTTCATTATGTTTATGCTTTGTGTTTAAGTATACTTAATTGGATAAAGAATTGATTCTTGTAGATAAATGATTCACCCCCCCACCCCTCTCAGTTATCTCTTGGGACTATTCCTAACAATTGGTATCAGAGCCAAGCACCTTGGAGATAAAGTTTAATAGCTTTAGGTTGATAAGATGGTGTACTTTAGGAAAGAAAGTCCTAAGTTTGATGGAGAGAATTATCTTGATTGGAAGAACAAGATGGTGACCCATTTGTAGTGCATTGCTTTTGAAGTTTTTAATGTAACTATCAAAGCAGCCAAGATTCCCACTTTAGAAGACCTTGCAAAGGATGATGCTACTAACACACAAAAGGAATTTTATCATTAGAATGCTATATCTAAAGAGGCCCTTATCAGTGCCCTTTTTGATGGTGAATTTTCAGAAATAAAAAAAAGCAGATACAACCCATAAAATATGGAAGCACCTAGAAGATATATTTGAAGAAGACAAACAAGAAAAGGATGCATGTAGAAAGACAGGGAAGAAAATATACAATGCATTAGAGATGCTACTTAAAGAAAACATCAGAGCTTATAATCAAAGAATAAATGAAGTAGTTGCTGTAATCAGGAACAATGGTTGAGAAATTTTAGAGGAGGACATTATGGACAAATTAATGACTACTCTTACTCTAGAATATGAAAGAAAGATCAATATTCTTGATGACACCATGCAACTTAAATCTAATTTCAAGAGAGAGACCTTGATTAGTAAAATCTCAGCTTTTGAGATTTCAAGATTGAAGACAGAACCAAAGAGTGAGACAACTTTCAATGAAACAGTTCATGGTAAGAAATCTACAAACACTTCTAGTAATTTTGATGATGATGATGAAGAGAAAACATTAGATGATTTTATTGCTATGATTTCCAAAAGAGAAAAGAAAGGAAAAGGAAAATATGAAGGTCAATTACCATTTAAGTGCTTTTCATGTAATAAGATAGGTCACTTTGCATCTAAGTGTCCTATTAGAGGTAGAAAGTTCAAAAAGGATTACAAGCCTAAGTATTCTAAGGAATGATACTATGCTGGAGATGGAGTATCAGATGATGAATCTAGTGAACAATAAATTGGATTCATTGCTATTATAGAGAAAATGAATAATAAGACAACTCATGAAGATAAGAAAGGAAATCAAGAGGTTGCTTTGATTTCACAAGTTGACATAAGGACAAACTGGATCATAGACAGTGGTTGTTCACATCACATGATAGGTGAAAAAGGTAGGTTTGTTCATTTGGACAAATACAATGGAGGCATGGTTAGATTTGGAGACAAGACTCCTAAACCTATAATTGGTAGAGGAGCCATCACTTTGGATGGAAAGAACAGTACTGATGATGTTCTTTATGTTGATGGTTTGAAACATAACCTTCTCAGTGTTGGAAAATTACTTGAAAAAGGATATCAGTTGGAATTCAAAGATGAAAAATGCATCATTAACAATAAAGATGGTGTTATGATTGCATCAGGCTCAAAAATAAGAGGTAATTTTTTTCAACTCAATTCAGAAGCAAGTTATTTTGTTGCTAAAGTTGATGATAGTTGGTTGTGGCATAAAAGACTATTTCATATCAATTTTGATAACATAGTAAAGATAAGCAATGTTAAGGCAGTAAGAGACCTACCTAGCATAGAAAAGCCAATTGACACTATATGCAGGGAATGTGTGATGGGAAAACATGTGAGAAACTCATTCAGGAGCAAGCAAAATTCAGCAGAGAATAAGTTGGATCTGATTCATATAGACCTATGTGGTCCAACTCAAACAAGATCATACTATGGTGAAAGGTATTTCATTTTATTTGTTGATGATTATACTAGGATGATGTGGGTTGCATTCTTGAAAGACAAGTCAGAAGCATTTGAGAAATTCAAAATATTCAAACCTAAGGTTGAGAATGAATCTGGATTAAAAATAAAATGTTTGAGATCAGATAGAGGAGGAGAATTCACCTCTAATAGATTCTATGAGTACTATGAAGAACATGGCATAAAGAGATATTTAAGTTCACCTAGAACCCCTCAACAAAATGGAATTGCAAAGAGAAGGAATAGAATCATTCTTGATACAATGCGCACCATTATGATAGAAGGAAAAGTTGCACACACCTATTGGAGAGATGCGGTCAATACAACAACCTATACCATCAATAGAATTCAATTGAGGCCAGGCATTGACAAAAGACCATATGAGCTATGGTTTGTTAATGTCCCCATATTAAAATACTTTAGAATATTTGGAAGCAAGTGCTACATCAAGAGGGATGAAGCAGTAGGCAAGTTTGATGCAAGAAGTGATGAAGGTTATTTTCTTGGTTACTCTACTAAAAGTAAAGCTTATAGATGTT
Organism: Chamaecyparis obtusa; assembly: GCA_027943335.1. NCBI lineage: Eukaryota > Viridiplantae > Streptophyta > Pinopsida > Cupressales > Cupressaceae > Chamaecyparis > Chamaecyparis obtusa. The sequence goes on from BSBK01013994.1 coordinate 38,499, forward strand.
TCAATTTAAGATTGAAAAAGATAATTGAAAGTGCTCATATAAATATTGATGAAAATTTTATGATTCAAGAAAGATATCATGATTACTCACCCATGATTGAGGAAGAACCTAGACCCTCTACTAGTGAGACAGTTAGTGAAGAAATGTTTCACAATATTGATGTGTTATTCAATGAACTTGAAGCAAGTGAAGAAGAAACCCCTAAGGCTGATAAGTCAGCTTCACTTAAGGTTCCAATGTTTACATCAAGAAATCATTCCAAGGAAGACATCATTGAAGATCAGAGCGACAAAATCTTAACAAGATCACAAGCAAAGAACTCAGCTAGCAGTGAAGCGGTATGTTTACTGTCTCAGATTGAGCCCTTAAGTGTTGAAGATGCTTGTAATGATTTAGATTGGCATGATGCTATGAAAGAAGAACTTGATCAGATTATTAAGAATGACACTTGGGAGCTAATCCCAAGACCTAGTAATAAGAATGTGATTGGAAAAAAGTGGATATTTAGAAATAAGATGAATGAAGATGATACATTAGTAAGAAATAAAGAAAGATTAGTATGTAAGGGATATGTGCAAAGAGAAGGCATTGACTATTCAAACACGTTTGAACCTGTGAGTAGATTAGAGTCTATTAAGTTGTTTCTAGCCTATGCTACAGTCAAAAACTTCAAATTTTATCAGATGGATGTCAAGTCAACATTCTTGAATGGAGACTTAAAAGAAGTATACATTGAATAGTCAGAAGGATTCACCTTATCAGACAAACTTGATATGGTATGCAGATTAAAGAAGGCCCTCTATGGACTTAAGCAAGCCCCTAGAGCATGGTATGAGAGACTAGATGGATACTTAACAAAGATTGGATTCAAGACAGGAGTAGTAGATTGTAATCTATTCATTAGAGAGACATCTAAAGGTTTTCTACTTGTAGCTATATTTTTTGATGACATTATCTTTGGAGGTAATCACAAACTTAGTGCTGAATTTGCCTAAGAAATACAGAATGAATTTGAGATGAGTATGATTGGTCTGATCAAGTACTTTTTGGGACTAAATGTGCAGCAGACAGAAAAAGGAATTTTCATTAATCAATCAAATTATGTGAAAGAGATACTAAAGAAATTAAAGATGGATGATTGCAAGCCATTAGGAACCCCTATGATCATTGGATGCAAGCTTACTAAAGAAGATGACTCACCAGCTATAGATATAACATTGTATAAGTCAATGATTGGTAAACTCATATATCTTACTTTGACTACACTTGATATTTCCAATGCAGTTGGCATAGTTGGAAGATTTGTAGTAGAACCTAAACAAAGTCACCTCATGGAAGTAAAAAGAATATTGAGATACTTGTAGGGCACTATAGATTATGGTCTTTGGTATCCTGATTCAAAAAATGTAGAGCTTCATGTGTACACTGATGCAGATTGGGCAGGATGTGTTCATGATAGAAAGAGTACATCAGGTGGAGTAGTGTTTCTTGGTGATAGACTTGTCACTTGGACAAGCAAGAAACAAAATTGTATCTCTCAGTCAACAACAAAAGTGGAGTATGTTGCAGCAGCCTTGAATTGTTCTACAATTGTTTGGATCAAGAAGATGATAAAGGATTTTAGAATTCATATTGATTATCCTATCTTTATTCACTATGATAACACTAGCACTATCAATATGTCAAAGAACCCTATGATGCATGCAAAGACAAAGCACATTGAGATCAAGTATCACTTCCTAAGAGAGAAAGTGGCAGAGAAAGAAGTCAAGTTGGACTATGTGAGTACTAAAGATTAGTTGGCAGATATATTCACAAATCCCTTACCTAAGGATACTTTTGAGTATCTCAAGGAGAATTTTGGAGTCATTCCCTTTCCTTATTCTTCTTAGAAGAAAGAAGGAAAGGCACCAGTCCTTCGGGACTAGTGGAAGGTTGACTACTCTACCTCAGGAGTAGTACCGATGCTTTAAATGAATGGTGCCCTTTGCCATTGATGTCAAAGGGGGAGTATATATAGAGTCATGAAAAATAGAAGCAACAAGAGGAATAATACACTAAGGGGGAGCAACATTTAGTTATGATAGTAGTACAGTTGAGGAAATGGAAAATATTAGAAAATATTGCAGCAGATGAAGGATTCATATTTGGGGGATTTTTTGAAGAGGAAATCAAGAATGTTATAAAAGAAATGTTCATTTGGGTTGGTGGTAGTTTTTCATTCCACATGTTGCCATCAATGCCAAAGGGGGAGATTGTTGGAGATTTGCCAGTAGGCCAGTACTGACTGTATGCTTGTAATTGATGACAACATATGGAAAGTAGTATGCATGGAATTATTATGAAGTAAGCTTTCAATATATGTAGCTTGGACATGATATCAACATGATATCATGGGTGCAGAGGTTAACTATTAGTACAAATAGCTATATAGAAGCTTGTGTTAGCAGTGTTCCTGACAGAGTAATAGGTCATGTTCTATGTATGGTTGTTTGTATAGTTATCATAGAGCCTTGCGCTCTTGCATATATGTTGAAGACATGTTAGTAATGTTAAGTTCATGGATGCATGGTCTGATGATGAACACAAGTGAAGTATGCAGTTGCTATTTGCTAGTAGTAGTTTCCTATGTTTGTTCAGAAGAGCTGACAAAGATTTTATTGGTTCTTGAGTTGTGCCTATCTTTAGGGTATGCACCCTTGGATTTAAGCTTGGAAAAGTGTTATTGATGTTTGATTAAGAGAACATAAGTTAATTTAGCTTACAAAGAAAGTTCTAGTTGTTTTGGTAGAGCCAATAGTATGTAGCGTGCATCTACATTTATTTTATTAGACATATCCCATAATGAGTTGTGTGCATAGTAGAGCTAATAGAATGTTTATTAGAGTTTGTTATGGTTTCTCTAATATGATTCCAAGGTGGTTCTAATAGGCTGACTTGATTATATCATTTAGAGGAAAGATATTTATAGGCACTCAGTTGTGATTGTTGAAGTGTGGTTCATGGTTGATTAAGAAGAGGAGAGCAGAGTGTGCAAAGTGTTGAGCCATCAGAAGAAGGTCTATGTGACCAAGTAAAGTACTTGTTCTATTCATTGGAACTAATCTAGATAGCAGGTCAAATTGCAGTTCACCAAGATCCAGATATAGTGTGTATCTGTTATTTAGAATGTTGTAGCCTTTGCCCATTTGAGCAATGAGCTGTTAGATAGTGCATCCTCTCCCCTAATAGGGACAATTGTAAAAGACTCATAATCAAGTCTGACCCTTAACCAGGTCTACTATACTTAATATATTGTACAACTACTCCAAACAGGGTAAAGGATCTTCTAGCAAGGATCAATATACACTAGTACAGAATATTAGTGGGTATCAAGTCCCACCGGGGTTTTTACTTGTTTGGGTTTCCCCATAACATAAATATTGGTGTTGTGTTCATGTGTTCTTTCATTTTTTTTATGCTTTGTGTTTAAGTATACTTAATTGGATAAAAAATTTATTCTTGTAGATAACTGATTCACCCCCCCCCCTCTCAGTTATATCTTGGGACTAATCCTATCAACCCAACTACAAAATTGAGGCTTAAGCATTCCCATGGCCTAGTAGGAATAGGTAGTGGCTGATAAAGACCAACATTTGTAGAAGTGCCCTTGGCCTTTTGATATACTACACAACTCTCTACATACATCCTAACATCAAGATTCATTCTAGGCCAAAAGTAAAACCTTGAAACAAGCTCTTGAGTCTTAGTGATCCCAAAGTGACCACTCAAAGCACCATTAGTGATCCCAAAGTCCTCTTATCACCTCCTTGTGATGAACCACCTTTCTCCAAGCATCTATAGGTAGGGTACCCCATTTGATTGCATTAGCAGGACTTCATATTGGTAAAATAACTGCCTCTTCCTCCTTGTGATGAACCACCACTTATTTCTCTAAAGATAGAGTTAGAATTCCTTCCTCTACCACCTCTACTTGAGCTTCCTTCTTGCTATTCACTAAACTTTACCTCACCTTGAGCTCTTGAATCAGAACTTCTTCCACCATAGCCACCTCTTTGACCTTTGGTATCTTTTCCTTTGCCTTAAGCTTTGGAGATTTCTTGCTTTCTCTTACTCTTCTCCACTATCTTCAACACCATTTGATAGCATTGGCTAATGAATTTGAAGTTCACTAGGCTCATCTCTTCTTGAATTGACCACTTGAGGCCATTCAAGAATGTTGCAAGCTTGATACTCTCATCTTCAACTACCTTGGATCTCAAACATAGTTTTTAAAATTCCTCAATGTAGACTTGGACATCTATTTCATTTTACCTAAGATTATGCCTTCTCCTATGAAGTTGAACTTCATAATAATTAGGAAGGTAGGTTTTCTTCACTTTGGTTACCATTCCCTTCCATGTTACAATAGGACCTTTTCCATCCTTTTCCCTCTCAGTTTGCACAAAATTCCACCAAGCAAGAGTTAAACCTCTTAGTCTAGACTTGGCCATTATTACATTTTGTGCTTCAGAGATACCATCAAATTCAAAATGGTTCTCTATGCTATCAATCCAATCCACAACTGAATCTGGATCCATTTTTCCACTAAAGAGTGGGACACCTTCCAAAGGCTTGCCTCTTAATTCCTTTAGTGCTTTTAAGAATGGCTCTTCAAGAAGAATAGGGTTAGGAGATGGTGCTTCTTCCTCCAAATCCGATTCTTTCTCCTTTGCTTTAGCTTATTCTTTAAGGTCAATCTTCTCTTTGACCCTATCAGCTTTGTCTTGGACTTCACCGAAGAGTTGCTCCATTTGGGATAGTCTTTGCCTTAGCAATTTCTTATCCTCCTCTTATTCCTGAACCTTTTTTTCTAGTTCAAAATTAGTAACCATTGATGTATCCATTGTATTCTCTCCTATTGATTCAAAATATTTCAATATTAACCACAAGCTTGATCAGCCATGCTCTGATACCAATATGATGTATGATAACTTCAAAGCTTATTCTCATACCCTCTAAGAGACTTCTCTTGCCTCCTAGTATCCTATCCTTCCATAGGATCTCCTAATAGGATTAGATCACTAACTAAGTCCTATTCAAACTCTGTTATAAGAGTCAATCTACTAACAATATGCCTTGAAGGATCAACACCCTAGGTTTGGTTCACTTCTCCACACTCACTTAGAAGGCTCTAAGTGCCAAAACTCCATAAAATTGCTTCAACATTGTTGGGATCTTCTCCATTATGAAAAAATCATTATTCTTTTCCATTTGATCCATTTTGGAAGGATCTAGGAATATCTTCTTATCAACTTCCATGATTCACTATGAATTGACCTTAAAAATAGGCCTATTCTAGTAGCCCTTACCAGTCACCTTTTGATGTTTCTTGCAAAACTTTTCCAAACAACTTGAAAAAATAAGACTTGATTCAGACACCCATTTCAAATTTTTACAAGATTCACAAAGTTTTTGGGTTTGAAAGTGATTGTACAAGGGGTTCCTATAAACTAGGACAAGAGGCCTAATAGGCCTAATTTCTTGGACTAAACTATGATTTTGATAGAAAACTTCTTTAAACCAAATCCAAAATGATTGGTAGAACTTCTATCTTTATTGCATGACTAGTTATGATGTTTAACTTCATGAAAAAATTCCTAGAGTAGTATGGACCCATACAACCCTACTGTGTTTCTTCCCTTCTTTCACCTCTAGACCTCTAACCAGGCTTCACAAACTCGCCTAGGGCCTAGTGTATAAAATAGTTCCTCATGCTTTGAAGACTCCTAACTCCTAAAACTATATAAAACAAAGAATCATCTACAATTTATGTCTAACATGAATGATTATCCATGGTTAGATTTCATGGAGGAGCCATGACTTTCTAAACTACTCAAAACAAGCTAAAAATGGACTCCCTGAACTAGAATACCAAAAACCAGCACTTAGATTAACTCAAAATGACTTTCTCTTCAAATGAAAAAGTGTCCTAATAGTCAATAGAAACCTAAAAAATATTAGATTTATCTTTTCAATCCTTCCAATAGGACTTTAAACACAAAGTCTTAGGTTTTCCACTGAAAATTACTTGTAGAGCTCTATTTTCTGTATTCCCAACTTTTACAATACATCAAACAAAAAATGTTAAAGTCTTCATTTTCATTAGATTTCATTTTCCTTCATTTCAGGCCCTGTTGGCTGAGTACCATCTCCTATACTTTAGCGAATCAAAAGATACCCAGATGGCATGCAATCTTTTGCAATAATTGCAAATCTATTGACAACTTTTTCTGAACATTTGGCAACTTCCATATATGCCATGTTCCTATATTCTAGGGCTTATAACATCCTATTTCTTGAGGATAAAAAGCCATTTATAACCTTATGAAATCTTTCCAATAACAAGATGTGTTTAGAACACATTATAGACTCTCACCTTAAGCTAAACTCCTAACATTATGAAATTAAATAAATAACTAACAAAGGCTATTCTTGTGACCTTAGTCCTAATGACTAACTCACCTAGCCAACATAGCAAGAGACCTTCTAAGATCCTGAAGCAAACTGTTCTAACCTCTCAACTTGGCTAGACTCAAGTACAAGCCAAAAAACACACTAACCATGGAGGCTAGCCTAGGTGCTCCTGCACCATCCTCCCCAAAAAATAAGAACTTCAATCCACCCTTGGATTGATGATGGTAGGATCAATTCACATCCTTGTAAACTATAATTCCTTGACCTAAATTACATCAGCAACACTCTACCTATACCTCTAAATTAGGTGTTCCTGATACTCCTAGAGTCTAGTCTTTTTCTATATCCTAATGTCTAGTACACTGTCTGGTCTAGTATCTACAGTAGTATGGAGTTGTAATTTTTCTACTTCCCTGATCACTTCATGTATGGTTTGGTCCATGCCTTCTTTTGGTCCTTTATAATGGACAAGGTCTGCAACATTGAAAATATTTAATAGTCCACTTTCCTCCAGAATGTCTACTTTGTAAGCATTGTCACCATACCTTGCTAATATAGGACAGGTTCCTATTCCTCTCATTTGTAACTTGTGAGGTACTCCTTTGTGCAGCTTTGACTAGTTTAGAGACACCATGACAAGATCACCAACATTGAATTCAACTATCCTTCTACCTTCATCCACCTTTTCTTTGCATTTGTTGGTGTTGTCCACTAATGTCTTCCTCACTGTTACATGAAACTCTTTCATAGCCAATGAAAAATCATCAACATATCCACATGCTTTTACTCCTTTCAGATTTATCAATTCATAGACACCTCTTGGATGTAGTCCATAAACTATCTCAAATGGACTCTTGCTTGTGGATCTATTTATGGTGTCATTGTAGGCATATTCAGGGTTCTCAATCAACTGATCCCATTGTTGACCATACTCTTTAGTCAAGCATCTTAGAATATTCCCAAGGCTTGTATTAACCACCTCAGTTTGACCATTAGTTTGGGGATGGTAAGATGATCCAAAAGATAAGTTTGTGTCCAATCTTTTCTAGAGAGTCTTCCAAAAATGACTCATAAACTTAGTGTCCATGTCTGACACAATGCTGATAGTTAACCCATGGATTCTCACTATTTCTTTCAAGAATAGGGATGCTATTTGATTTGCATCATTTGTGGTCTTGCATGGTACAAAGTGATCCATCTTGCTGAACCCATCCACAACCACATACACACTGTCCATCCCTTGTCTTGTCTTGGGTAACCCAACTACAAAATCCATGCTTAAGCATTCCCATTGCCTAGTAGGAATAGGTAGTGGCTGATAAAGATCAACATTTGTAGAAATTCCCTTGGCCTTTTGACATACTACACAACTCTCCACATACCTCCTAACATCAAGATTCATTCTAGGGAAAAAGTAAAACCTTGAAACAAGGTCTTGAGTCTTAGTGATCCCAAAGTGACCACTCAAAGAACCATTATGCTTTTCTTGAATCAAATTATCTCTAATAGAGGCTCTAGGAACACACAATTGATTCCCCTTTAACAAGAGATTACTTTGAAAAGTATATTCAACATACCTACTATGAAAATGATTCTTGTATTCAACACATACCTTGTAAATGTAAACAAAGTCCTCATCATCTGCATATAGATCCTTGACATGATCTATCGCCATGCTTTTCAACCAAATTTCTTGAAGTGTGAGGGATCTCCTTGATAATGATCTACCACCTTGTTTAGAGCACCCTTCTTATGTTTGATATTGAAGGTGTATGATTATAGGTACACAACCCACTTCAGGTTCTCACGACTCAAATTCTCTTGTGAATTCAGAAAACTAAGTGCTTGATTGTTTGAATACACAATGAATTCTTTTGGAAGCAAGTAATGCCTCCACTTTCTTAGAGCTTAGGAAAATGCATACATCTGTAGTTCATATGAGGAGTACTTCTAATTAGCCTCACTTAACTTTTTAGAATGGAAAGCCAACGGTCTACCCTCTTGGCTTAGAATAGCCTCAATTGCTACATTGTTAGCATCACATTCAATGGTGAATAGCTTCTCAAAGCTTGGCAGCACTAAAATAGGTTGGGTAGCTATCCTCTCCTTCAACAACTCAAAGCTCTTGTTAGCATCTTCATTCCAAACAAACTTGGTTTTCATTCCTCGTTTGATAGTATGATCTAACATAGGAGCACAAATTGCACTAAATTGTCTTATGAACTTTCTATAGTATTGTGCAAGACCATAAAAAATCCTTACCTCAGCTACTGACCTTGGAGTAGGCTAATTCATGATAGCATCCACCTTTCTCTTATCCATTTTCAAATTTCCATGTCATAAGACAAACCCAAGGTACACTAACTCTGATTTGATGAAGTCACACTTCTCAAGGTTGATTATCAACTTCTCCTCATGTAGCTTCTTGAAAATAATATCAAGATGTTCATAATGCTCAATCCTTGTCCTTCTAAAAATTAGTATATCATCTAGAGATACAACTACAAACTTGCCTATGTAGTCTTTGAGAACTTCATTCATGAGCCTCATGAATGTGGAGGGGGAATTTGACAAACCAAATGGCATGACAAGCCAATCATACAACGCTTCATTGGTATTGAAGGTTCTCTTCCATTCATCACCTTCATGGATTCTTATTTGGTGATAGCCACTCTTCAAGTCTATCTTGCTATAGTACTTTTCTTCACCTAAACTATCCATTAAGTCTTCAATCCTAGGGATAGGGAACCTATACCTTATGGTTATCCTATTGATAGCCCTTGAGTCAGTACATAACCTCCAAGCTCCTCCCTTCTAAGAGCTCTTATATTTGCCTTGCTATTTCCTCATTTTGTTGAGGGGTCTATTTATAAGCATCTTTTTTAGGTAGGGTATATCTTGGCATAAGGTCTACCCTATGGCTTATGGATCTTTGAGGGGGTAAGGTTGATGGTTGTCCATCACTTACAATGCCTTTGTAAGTCTGCAAGATACCTTGAATCTCCCTTGGTATTTCAATCTTCTTAGTAACCTTGCCTTCATTTTCCTCTCTTGGTCTTAACACCAATGCATAGCCTATGCCTTCACTCTCTTCCATGGTTTTTACGAAGTATTTTTCACCTACCATAAGAACATTTGGACCCGCTATCTTTGCTTCAACATCCTCCAACAATGACTGAATTTTGAAGGTTACATTGTCGTTCTTGAAAGAATAGGAATTCTTTCCTCCATCATGTATAGTTTGGTGGTCAAATTTGCATGGTCTACCTAGGAGAAAATGAAATGCATCCATAGGCAACACATGCCATAAAACTTTTTCTTTTTACCTTCCAATGGAGAACTCCACTCATGATTGCTCATTCACTAACACATGTTGGCCTTTGTTAAGCCAAGTGACCTTGTAAGGATTGGTATGGGATATTCTTGTCAGCTTAATCTTGCTGACTACTTCCTCTAACACTATGTTATTAGTAGATCTTGAATCAAATGACCCTACATACTTTCCCTATTATCTTGCATTTGATCCTAAACAAAGATCTCCTTTGACTTGGCTCCTCCTTCATCGATTCCTTGATTAGAGTCCTCCTCATCATGAGGTTGTCTCTGTACACACTAAATAGTGCACTTCTCTAAGTCATTACTTCCAAGGGAATCCATGAATGGGAAACCTTGAGAAAGTGACGTAGAGCTCCCTAGGCATGGAGTCACAAGGATGTTGATGGTGCTCTCAGCTAGAGCTATTGAAACATGCAACCTTGCTAGTAAACCACACAATGGGAGATTCAATGAGACAAGGGCAAGAATGCCAATATCCTCAAGAATCAAGATGAGAATGCAATGCAAACTATACTAAGAATGAAGATGCAAGCTAAGCTATGAAAGGAAAGATAGAAGTATTACAAATCCTTGCTAATTAAGCTATGTGAGCTAATCTAGAGCATGAAAGGAAACTAGATTAAGAATGCAATGAAAGAAACTAAGCTATGATGCAAGAATGAAAGCTAGATGCAAGAAGGTCTCCAAAAGCTCCAAAGTCTCAAAGAAATCCTATAGCATAAGATTAGCATAAAAAGTTGGGTTCTAGAAATGAGAAGAGAACTCTCCTTTTAAAGGAATTGAAAAGGAATGGACCATGGAGATTAAGAGGCAAAAGATTTAATCAAGGGTGGAGCTTGAAAGAGGAGCAATCCATGTGCACAAATATCATGCAATGAGAAAGCAAGAGTTGAATTTTGTGTCCATATGAAAGAAAAAGTGCTTTTCTTTTTTTTATAAAATAAGAATAATGCTTTATTTGTGCAACCTAGGATAAGAGGAAAAGTGGGGTCTTTTTATTTAATAAAAGGGGAGGAAATTCCTTTTAAATAAATAAGGATTTAGGATAAAATCGTTAGCCCGTGGAATAATCAAATAAATGATAAAATATGATTTTATCAAGGAAATTGATATAATTGAAAAATGTTGATTTTTGAAAATATTGATTCAGGGATTTGATAAATTGTTGAATGGGGGCCCAAAGTCTAGGTGACCATTTTAGGATGCATACGTTTTCCCTCTTTGACTAATGTGAGATTGATCTGGGATAACATGTGGTCAAAGAATGGAATTGAAATGTGAGATGAACTTGGGATCACAAAACAATCCACACATGTGTTTGACATATGGGAACATATCAGGACAAAGATAAGCATAAGATGAAAGATGACCAACACCTAATAATAGGAGATTGTCAAGTCTCAAATAAGAGATAAGAATCTCAAGGTTCAATTGATAAACTAAATCAAGGATTGAAGCTGATAGGTACTACCCCCTCTGAATCGAAAGTGAAATCAGGTAGAGGAGAAATAGTAAATTGATAAATCTGATCAAATCACTAGAAATCATAATCGAATATGAAAGATGATAGGATAACCATAAAGCAGTGAAGATATGCCCTAGTTTGACTAGGTTTGACTGAGAAAGATATAGGATAAAGATGAAGTCAAACCTCAAAGAGATGAATCGAATGAAAATGAATGAAAGACTAGAAGGTTGAAAGAGATGGGGATGAAGAAATGAAAATGCCCCAACAAAGATCGAAGGATCATGCCTCAAATGGTCAACCAACTGCATAGAAGGGGGTAAAATTTTGAAATATGATTTTGACTATAAATATAAACTTTGATTTTGATTTCGATCCCGAAAATGGATCCAGGACATCAAAATTAGCCAGGGGTGCAATTTTTGTGCAATTCTGAGGTGTTTCAAAAACTAGGTCAAAAAGTCAAAATGCTATAAAAGGGGAAAAAAGTGTCATTTTCAAATGATTTGTCTTATTGCGATTTGAGAATTTTGAGAGCTTAGAGAGAGAAAATGGCCTAGCAAGCAGTGATTTCGATTCACAAGCATTGATTCAAGCATGCCTAGTTGCATAACCGGCCTCCACAATATGGTGCCCCAGTATGTTTTTAGAAAAACTCACCTTGTAGGTCATTTATGAGCATTTATGTCAGTTTAAAACATGTTTTTAATGTTTTTAAAAATTTTCAAAATTTAGCTGTGCAAAATATCATACGATAGGTTTTAAGTATCGCACCCTTTGAGAATTTTTGTCATGTGATACTTCGTGGGTCAAAATAGTATCGCACTGATGTTTGATCTAGTATCACACAATACCAGATGAAACATCGTGTGATAGTATGTGAAATATCACAGTCAAAGATATTATCACACTGGTACTGAAGAAAATATCGCATGATATTTTATCAGAAAATAGTATCGTACAGTGTAGAAAAATGATATGTTTTAATGTTTTTGACCAAAGTGACATAGGTCTAGAAAATGTTTTCTTTTAAGATGTTTTGCACTGCTTTTATACATCCACCATGATATGTTCTGACATCTAGTTTGGGTTAATGGCTTGTAGGAGAACTTTCCTGCGCTCTTCATTAGAGCGTTGAGAGTGACTGGGCTACGGTGTGTTCGAGATCTTGATGATCTGAGATGGGCAAACTTGAGGGAGATGGGCTTCGGGTACCTACTGCAAATGCCCCATATTTGAGCTGATCATGGGTTATTGACAGCATTGGATGAGAGGTGGTAGAGTGAGCATAACACCTTTCACTTATTGACTAGAGAGGCTCCTATTAGCCTAGAGGATGTCTATTGGATCCTTCGAGTTCCTAGCCATGATGATCTAGTGAGTATATTCATGTTTATAGATATTCATAGATGTAAAGTTTCCATATGATAGAAACTGATATGATTGTTTGTTGGCATAGGTATACTATGATCAGGATCCAACCGAGGGATGATAGATTATGTAGGACATGTTCCAGGATGTCACATTTGTTGATAGACACCTCAGCTAGGAATGACTGATGGAGGAGTTTGAAAAAGATTTCCCAGTGCCATGTATTGTATGTTTTATTGTAGCACATGCCCTTATTACTGACATGAGTCAGAAGGGTTTCGCACTAGGTTGGGGCAGGTTGGTGGTATATATCTTATAGCACACCCACAACAGATGGCATGGGGCCCCACCATCCTAGTTGATATGTATCATGAGCTCCATGAGATTATATACTGGGAGAGCAGGACTTGGGCATGCAGTGCTATCCTAGCATAGGTATGGGCGTGGGAGTACATTGCCATTGTGCATCCACGTGTGTAGTTGAGGGAGCAAAGATGCCCCTGTATATACATATATATAAGTTTTATCAGCTAGCCACATAGCAGGGATGTGACTTACTACCACAGGTTACTGGATGAGCTCACATCATTCTAGTGGAGGCCATACAAGGCTTGTAAGCAGTGGGGTGATTAGGAGGAGTAGATAGGTTATATGCTATGCAACCAACGACTAGTAGGTCAAAACTCTGAGATAGTAGAGTGCTTCATGATCACCTGGGTCTGGAGATAGTTTGGGCAATAGCAGAGGGTGCCCATAGAGACCACCACCTATGCTCGGGTGAGAGATGAGGAGGGACAGGGATGGCTGCCGATGCTAGAATACTAACAGGCAGTATAGGATACTACAACTATACCCAGGGAGCCATGGAACTATCTCCCAGATATGGAAGATGTAGGTGCCGATATGGCCTATAGGGAAGAGCAATGGAGGTTTCCATTCCCTTGATTTACTGTACCTAATGCATAGCTAAAAACACAGGGAGATGATGGAGATGACGGGGATGGAGGGGATAGAGGAGGGAGAGGGAGAGCTAGGGAGATAGGATAGAGCTCTAGATCAGGTGGCTAGAAATGTCCATGGAGACAAGATTCTAGGGATGAGGGGGATGATGCGGCGAGGCCAGCTCACCAACGGGTGGATACTGGGTAGGATCAACCTATAGGGGGAGAGGATCTTAGGATGAGGATCTAGGTTCTAGAGATAGAGATGCAACAGCTACGAATTACCATAGCCATGAGAGACCAACAACTGACTGATCTGTGAGCTGAGATCAAGTAGCAGGAGAGGGTAGCAGAGGCCGATGCAGTAGAGATCTGGTGAGAGGTAGCACAAGCTTCATATTATCATGGAGTCTACATATAGGCTTTACCTGAGGGTCAGAGAGTGCCACTGTACTCTCAGAGGGCAGGCATGTCAGACATGGTACCTGACAGGGGGGTGACACCACCTCCACCACCACCACCTCCTCATGATGGGGCGAGTCAGTCCTAGGTTTAGGTTGATAGATGTATAGTGACATACCCTAGGACATTATCCAAATTTTGGATCCCACATTGTATGACATTCATCATATATATATGAGATTACTAGATTTGTGATATATCATGTGTACTTATCTCACTTGTGATGGATGTTTTAGTTTATATTGTCTTGTCATATTGCTCAAATGTATGATATATATGCTCATGTATAATCTCTCTCATAGATGTATGTCTAGTTCCCATGTTTATGATATAGATTTATGTTTCTAAAAATTATCTTTTTAGGATATAGATATGATGATAAGATTAACCCCTTGTGATGACAAGAAAAAGGACGTGATGTGAAAGACAAGGAGTGAAAGACATGATCAAGAAAAAAGAAAAGGTGAATGCAGTTGACCAATAAGTCTATGAAAGATGAAAAAGAGAGCTCTCTCCATATGCAAGATGCAAAACTAATCTAACATGAACCTAAAGATGCAAGCTACTATGAAAAGTGGTTTACTTGCAAGGTCACAAAGCTTTTAGACTCTAATATTCATCATCAAGTGTTATTGGTAGCATCGCAAGATCATATAATACACACTAGTATAACTATGTGAATCTGAATATGATCTATATTAGATAGATATGTGGGAATCCCACCTAGGCACCAAAGACATATAGGTCAAGATTATACTCGCATCGAGACATAAGGAAAGTGAAGATGGCTATAAGTATGCACTTGTGGAAAATAGTCAAGGATAATACCTTGTAGACCCTAATGTCAAGTGGAACAAGCATAAATGCTAATGAAAGGACCAACAAAATATACCCACAAGCAGAAAAAGAAATAAAAAATGTCCTCATGCTCCCAGTCTTCTAGCTTAGCATCATCAAAAACTATTAAGGAGAGAACACTCATCAAAGAAATCATCATAGACAACACACAAAGAAATAAAGTCAAACAAGTCTCAGTGAGTCAAGTGTTTAAGTGTGTGTTTGTAGGTCATAGAGTCAATCTTTGAGTATCACATCTGCTAGTGAGAGATATCAGATCATGCTAGACTACGGGTAAGATATGTGATAAGTGTTGAGAAACACTTGATGCTAGGGTAGTGTTGAAAAACATAGTTGGGGTGGTGTTGAAAAACACCATTGTCAAGATGTCCTAAAGACCAACACATCCTAGAAACCAAAGCTGACATAGTTATGCCCCCTAGACAAAGACAAAGACCAATTCCAAACCAAGGCAACAAGGTCAAGGCATGATGGAGAAAGGCTGAGTATTGAGGACACATGCTAAGAAACAAGGGTGCAAAGGCCTCAAGTAGCACATGTTTCTAGGTTTTCACCACTTGGAGAGGTTTTTTCTTTTTTCAATTTTTTTTTTTTTGTATTTTTGCTACCAAGGTGCCTATTTCCAAGTTTTCACCAAGGCACTTTTTCTATTTGTTTGAATATTTTTGCATTTTTCTATTTTTTTGGTATTTTTTCAGGACTTTATATGCTTTTTAGAATTTTTCAGCATCATATATGATTTTTTTTGAAATTTTTTCAGGATCAATAAATATGTACAAAGGATGCCCCCAGACAGAATAGGCATCATGGATATAACTTCTTTAGGTGAAAAACAATGATAGGATCAGGGAGCTGCTCTCCCTGTGCATCAGATACTAAATAAGCACCTGTCCTAAAAGCAACAGTAATGATGTATGGTCCAAGCCAATCAGGTTTGAATTTCCCCTTTTGCTTTCTATGTTGTTGGTTCTTAGGGTTTTGTCGTAGGACAAGATCTCCCACTTGAAATTCTCTAGGGTGAACCTTCTTGTTGAATGCTTTAAACATAAACTTTTGGTAAACTCTCATATGATCAAAGGATGCTTTATGCTTTTCATCTAGAAGTTCTAGTTCTTGGAGCCTCATGGCATGGTAGTCTTCATCTGTCACTAGACCTTTAAGGGAAACTCTAAGAGAGGGAATCTCCACTTCTAAAGGTAACACTACTTTAGCACCATAAGTGAGGGCAAAAGGAGTAGCCCCTGTTGGAGTAAAAATACTCATTCTATAGGCCCACAAGGTTGGATTTATTTGTAGATGCCAATCTCTACCATTCTTGTGAATTGTTCTATGGAGAATTTTAAGAATGGTCTTATTCGAAGCCTTTGCTTGTCCATTTCATTGTGGGAAGTAAATGGAGGACCAATGATGCTTTATCTTGAATTTCTTGTAGAGATGTTTAAGGTACTTGTTTTTAAACTAACCTCCATTGTCAGTGATTATTTCAGAAGGCACTCCACACTAATAGATGATATGGTTCAAAATAAATAGAGAAACTATCTTGCCTGAGGCAACAGAAAGTGAGATAGCTTCTACCCATTTGGTAAAGTAATCAGTAGAAGTGATAATGAATTTGTGTCCACCTAATGAATTGGGATGAATCTACCCAACAAGATCAAAGGCCCAGTGTTGAAATGGCCAATGAGAAATAGAATGAATAAGATCCCTGCCTAAAGCATGTATCAGGTTACCATGTTTTTGACACTTTTCACATGATTTAGCAAAAGCTACTGCATTTGTTTACATGGTAGGCCAAGAGTACCCTACCCTAAGCAACCTTCAGGCCATGGAAAGATCATTGGAATGTCCTCCACAAATTCCCTCATGAATTTCAGCTAACGCTTGGTCGGACTCATCCTTTTCCAAGCACCTAAGAAGTGTCCCATCTAAACCCCTCCTATATAGATCACCAGATATAAGGGTGTGGTGAGAGGCATTTCAGGTGAGGTTTCAAGAATAATGCCATCATGGAGGTATGAGTAAATGGCACAATAGCAGGATGACTCATGGCCAACAAGGGTACAAACAACTTGGCTTTCTTGGGAGTCATAGATAGGTTAGTGTAGCTCTTCCATCAGGAATTCAAATTTGGACTCATGTTGTTCTAGCTAAAGAAGTGAAGCCAATGTAGCCATAACATTAGCTGCTTTATTCTCCGCTCTAGGGATTTGTTGAAATGTAACAAAGGTGAAATATCATTGCAATGAATCAAGCCATTTCCTTGTAGGGTACTAATTTTTAATCCTTTATTTGGTATTCTTCATTAACTTGGTTGACTATCAATTGCAAATCCCCATAAATATGCAGCTATGTGATTCTCCATTTAATTGCCATTTTTAACCCATTTGTCAAGGCCTCATATTCAGCAATGTTATTTGTACATGGGAACAATAGTTTGTAGGATTTAGGAATTGTGTACCCATGAGGAGAAACAAATAACACTCCTGATCCTAAACCATTTTGCATGAAAGAGCCATGAAAGAACATCTTCCATGTTCTTGCAGTCATGTATATTATGTGCTCATCTAGAAATTCAACTTGAATAGGCATTTTATCTCGAATCAAAAAATCAGCCAATTGGTCAGCTATGGCTTGTCCTTTTATAACCTTATGCTCAACATATTCTATGTCAAATTTTGATAAGATCATCACCCGCTTAGCAAGTCTACCTATGAGAGTAGCCTTACCAAGAAAATATTTGAGAGGATAAATCTTTGCAATGAGGTGTATTGTATGCGCAAGCATGTAATATCACAACTTTTGGGAAGCAAACACCAATGCAAGGAAAGATTTTTCAATACTAGTGTAATTAACCTCATATGACACAAGAGTACGACTAATGTAATATATGGCTCTTTCTTTTCCAGCATCATCAAGTTGTGCTAATAATGCCCCTAGGGAAGATTTCATTGCTAAAACATACAATATGAGAGGTTTTCCTAGGATAGGAGGCATTAAGATTGGAGGATTGGCCAAGTACTACTTGATTTGGTCCATGCTTTGTTGACAATCCTCATTCTAGACACATTTAACCCCTTTGTGCATGTCTTATTAAAGGGTTGAGCTCTATCAACCAGTTGTGAAATAAACCTCCGTATTGATTGAATGCATCCCTGAAGACTCCTCATTTGGCTAATGTTTTGGGAGGTGACATATCCAATATTGCTTGAACTTTCTCTGGGTCCACCTCTATTCCTTTGGCTGAAATAACAAATCCTAGGATTTTTCTATAGAAGTGACTCCAAATGCACACTTTTTGGGATTTAATCTTAGTTGAAACTGCTCCATATGATCTAGAATGACTTCCAAATTGCCTAGGTGTTTATCCCTTTTTTTAGATTTTTCCAAGGTGTCATCCACATAATCTTCCATATCCTTATGCATCATGTCATGGAATATAGTTGTCATAGCTCTTTGGTAAGTAGCTCTTACATTTTTCAATCCAAATGGCATAACATTCCAGCAATAGTTGGTTCCCCATGCGCAAGTGAATGCAGTCTTTTCCTAGTCTTCAGGAGCTATCTTGATTTGATTATACCCAGAAAAACCATCCATCAATGAATAGATCTCATAACCTGTGGTCATGTCCACTATCATGTCTATGTTTGGAAGTGGAAAATCATCCTTTGGGCATGCTTTATTAAGATCTCTTCAATCTATGCAGACACAAATGGACTTGTCATGTTTTGAAACTAGCACTATATTGGATATCCATCCGACATAATCAATGGCTCTTATAAATCCTGCACTGAGGAGTTTTTCTAGTTCAACCTTGACGAGAAGAGCTATGTGAGGATGCATTTTCCTCAATTTCTGTTTCACTAGTTTTATACCTAGAGCTATGGACAAGTGATGCATAATGAGACTAGTGTCCAACCCTAGCATGTCTGAGTAAGTCCAAGCAAAAATAATTTTCTTGCTCTGTAGGAACTTGGTATATGCTTCTTTTTTCTTGTGTTGATAGAGATTGAGCCAAGTGCACTATTTGTGGAGCCTCTTCTATATTCAAATTAACTGGTTGTGTAGGCTCGACAAGAACTGAAGATCTATCCTAAAAATAACTTGGGAGATGATCAATTACCTCATCCTTAGGTGCCTCAGAGAGGTTTTCACCCTTGGATATGTCCTTTATTTTTAATTTTTTAGGTTCTGACACCACCACATAGTAGTTTTCACCATCAAAATTCTTATTCTTTTTTTCTTTTCTTGTCATTTTGTGACTAAGGTACTTGATATCTAGTTATTTCATGCTTGTAGTTGGTTCACTAGTGGAAGAGACTATAGGGTCAAGGGCATTTAGGTAACATGCTCTCTCATAATCATTCTGGAAGGTTAAGAGCTGGGGCTCTTGATAGTACTGAGACCAATCAATTAGGTGAGGATTAACAAGGGGTAGGTCAATGATAGGTTCAATATTGTGGATGTGAATGGTATCATCTTTGGTAATTACAGAGTTAGGATTTGTCAAGTATCCCTCTAAGGTACCCAAATCATAACTTATCCTACCAAGCGAAGCATCGTCCACTAAAGTGACTCAAGGTGTAATGCCCCGCCAGGCAACCCAAGAGGACAAGACATAAAACCTCTATAAAATGCAAGTAGTGAATTTTTATTTTATTTTATTTATTTATTTTAACTAGAATAATATTCATCATTACACTTCATATTTCTAAAATAAGAAATAATTTTCTACTACTTGACTGTAAGATTTATACAACTTAAGTCCTCCCGGGTTCCCTAACGTCGCTACTAAAGCAACATCATATAAACCATTTACATGCATAAGATATTCATGGAATCATGAGCTTAAAAGATCTACGTTCATTTTAATGCATCAAGTTAAATGTCCCTAACTTATTTCTTTTATTAAACATAAGTTAATCATCCAACATCATTATTCCTTTTACCAACTCATTCCATAAATTCATATTGATTTCATCTACATCTACTATCCTTTATATCACTTTTCTCTAATAATTTAGGTAAGAGATTAATATTCATTAAGGTAGGCATCATCCTAGGTACTTCATTAACATGAACCAAGTATTAACATTAAAATCAAATTACTATTCTATTGCATTATTTCATAACCATTCATTGTTAATAATTCCAATCACTAATCTATCATTTCTCAATAATTTCCTTGAATCTTTTCATCAAGAGAGAATAAATTATTTTTGTGATACATCATTATATATAACTATATTTAAGATTATTTCCTTTACATATGGACAACATAAGAGGATAGGAGAAATAACATAAATACTTTCTTTTAATGCTAGTACATGTCCAATATTTCATATTTTTTTCCCTTTCTTTTACCTAGAACTACCCATTCCCTTAGCATTGCCTTGAATTGAGATTAAATCAATACTACAAGACTCCTTTTAGGAGATTAAAATTACATGAATACAGATACATAAGTACATCTCAACATATTAAAATATCCAATAAGAAATCTTCAACTGCAGATTTGGAAAGGAATATGTGCTAGGATCATCCAAAGAATCACGATCAATACCTCGATATAAATATTAACCACCCAACCATGTGGAACCAATAGGACCACTCCCCCGAGCTAGGAGATAGAACCAAAGGCCCATACAAGAGGTAACAACTAGAAAATTCCTAAGGTGGTGATAAAAGTTCCCCAAAGTCACAACAAAAAAAGAAAAGACAAGAAGACCACAAGGAATACCAGAGGCATGATAAAATTTGGTAGAGACTCTAAGCTACAAGCTAGGTGAGTGTCATCGCATAGCCCTCACCCCTTGGGTTGTCCTGGTACTAGCCACTCTTGGCCCCGGCCCCCAAGTAGGCACATGCGGAACCGAATGCCTCTCGTACAGACAAGGTCATCCAGTCGTACCTACGCATAGGTACCTTCTCCCACTCCCATACTTAGTCTTTACTAGCACTAAAGGCATGGGCGAGGCACAATTAATCTTGATTAGTGTGTAATTTCCCATTCTAATAATCTTCCATTCCCAATTCATTTATTTAGGTTATCACTTGATTAAATAACTCATAGTAGTTTATCCTGGTACTAGCCACTTAGGGCCCCGGCCCCTCACTATGAGCCACTCACCTAGTGTACTTAGGTTCCCTAACATACATATAAAAATCATAAGAAGATAATAGATTCATCATCAAGAATCCATATCAATTCCATAACAACATTTGATTGAGTTTAGGAAAACATATGTTGTCCCTAGTCCACTTCACAACCCTAAACCCAATATGACATTCAGAATGTTCCAAACATATAAAAAGACATCCAAGTGATATTATAAACATATTCATAGTATAAATAGATCCAATTAACCAAAAAAACATTCTAATAGCCTCTGGTGACCATACGAAACCTTAAAACTTAATGATGTTCTTAAACTGAATTATTACAAGCAAGGATTAAATGCAAAGAATAGTCATCATAGAACAGTCAGACATATCTTCTACAAAACAAATAATAAAGGCAATCGCTTTAGTGGAGATTTAGCTAACATAATTATGGACTCTCAATTTTATTTTTAGGAAGATCCAACGGTAGGAAAGAAAGTTATGACTTCTGGTTTAAAACAGAAAATTCTGGTTAGGGTTCAGACCTGCCTTCACTAAAACGGTTTTAATTTTCACAAAACATAATAAAAATTCTCCAAACCAATTGGAAATGAAAGATAAGACTTAGGAAAATCTTTTATATCAAATTTAGGCTTTTATATAATCATATCAGCCTGTAACATACGAATACATATGACAGAAAATTCGGAATCGAGAATGGACAGGCATAGTCTGCCAAAATGTCAAAAATAAGGCATTAATTAGACCCTAAAAATAAAATCAGAGAGATACCCATTTGAGATCTATGAACTTTACTTCCAGAAAATCAATTTAGTAAAACCTTAGATGCAATTTAAATTGTTATAATAACAGATCTCCAAAAACGGGTTGCTAAAAACCTTAGGAAAACACATGCCAATTCTTACAAACAAAAACTCAAAACTTTAAAATAACCATACAAATGAAAAGTACAGATATAATAAATAATGATAATATATAAATAGATCTATAATCTATCAGATACATCAAGTAACTAAAATATTCAATCCATACCTCATGTCCTACGAAGGTTGAATCGAAGAAGGAAGGAAACAAAAGAGAAGACAAATCCAAACTTGAGATGCATCCTTCAAACCCTATCCAATTTCAGAAATCTCCATGAAAGAAAGAAATAATTCCACAGCAAAGAATCCCTCTCTCAACTACTGAAATTCTCACAAAAATGTCTCTCTCCCAAAAGCAAAGATAACCAAAAATTCTTAAAGACATATGCTTACAAACTCTCCTTCACATCTCCAAGTTTTCTCTCCAAAATCTCCATGAAAAGTAAGGCCATCCTCTCCTCAATGCTTCAGCCCCAAAATCCCCTCTCTTCAAATGAGAAAGTAGTGCATATAAATAGATTTCCAAAGGTTGAGAGGAAAAGTAACCAACTCCCAACTAACTCTTAACTAAAGGGTATTATAAAATAACTTAATATCATACAACTATATTACTCAAATATACAATAAAAGATTATTTGTATTCATTCATACACATATGTAATATTATCCTAACATATATGCATATGCCATCATTAATTACATCAATATCTATATATATAACCTATCCTCATTATTAATAATTAACAATTGAGAATAATATACCTCGCATTATTTAATATTTAATTATTAATAATATTATACTTTACATTAATCCCAAAATATACACCATCAACAATATCTACAATAATTAACATATAATCACATATAAATTATATATACATATAAATACATATATGTGTGCACCCATATATATATTTCCATATATATATATATATTTATATTTATATAGATACATGCCAAATACCAAACACTATAATCTATAAGATTATGAAGTAATAGATCACAATATTATTACCTATTTATAATTACTATAGGATATAACACTGAGGTAGAATAAAATCACATGCCTCAAAATAAATCTAATCATCGAAAGAGGCCATAAAAATCAACTATGAAACATATCGAGAAAACCATAAGATCAAAACAAGGTCAACCAAAGTCAACAAGGAAAGTCAAGCCAAACTCCTGAAACACAACATAGAAAGATTAACTAAGAATCATACCAAGAGGGAGAAATAAATAAAATGAGTAAACAAATCATACAACCAAATGAATTCAAGTGGCGACAAGGCACTAACTACAACCATGCCCAACCGGGTGCGTTGGATCTGGGTTTTTGACCCAAAGGTTGACTGACAAAGAAGGAACCCTAATATTCCTAAATTGGAATAATGACAAAGGAAGACTCATGTAGGGGCCTTAGTACTATCTCCATAACAACAACCATCGAGGATTTGAGGGCATGCTCAGACCTGTGAAGCCAGGTGAAGTCGATGCCCGGTACCTGCAAGCCTGCATCACAAAGAAGAAATACATATGCACGGATATACATATAAAAGAAAACATTGTAGACAGATGACCAGGATCAATACATCGTGTGGACCTCAGCTATGTGAGTAACTACGACTTCATCCTAAATCATGAAAACACATCATGTATATATATACACTCAAAGCATGTAGCATCATCATAACGAAGGTTAGAATCTCAAGCATTGTGTTAGTCTCTTATCAATACTAATAATAAATCAACATAATCAAATCATCAAGTGAGATACAAGATTCATCCAAGGTAACCTTAATAGAAGAAAATATAAATAACCACTTATATATATCTATCAAGTACATATCATATAACATCCTAACTATGTTCATAAAGGTCTTGTAGGTACTCAATACATACATGGAGATAAATACATACAAAAATGATACCTTTAGATAGTATGTCTGATATTAGAATCATTGAGTACTAGCTTGTGAAATTATTATAAACAAACTATAGGAATAGATCGAACAAGTATCATGTACAACTTAAGCTGTAAGAAAACATCGAAGGATCTTAATTCTTTCAAAAACACAAAACTTATATTAGGGTTAGAGGGGTATTACACAAGGATTCCAATCCTCTAATCCTACACTAGACTCATTAGCTACCTCATGTTGGGGACCATATCTATGGACAACATCAATGTCCAAGTCAATTGTAGAAGAATTAGAGAGAGATTCCCAATCATACTCATGTGAGTCAGTATCTAAATCTCGGCTGGGATGTTTACACCAAGCATATTTTTGAGGCCTTGAGGTGGAGGCTTTGATTTAACGAAGGGTAACACTTTCTTGAATTCCATTTGTGTATTGATGTTCTTGAATAGGATCTTCAACATGATCTTCAATAGTGGATTCTTGTTGTTCTAGGTCTGAAATTGTTGGATGGGTAGCTAGAGTATCTAAATCTCCCCAAAGGACATTTGTAGAAGGGACCCAATCTTCACACCTATCTTGTTGATTTTCAAAATTGGCTATGTAGTTTGATTCATCATCACTATCTATCATAGCAAGGATAGGAGCAATTTTGTTGTCATGAATTTCAAAACCTAGGTCAACCATCTTCTTAGACCTGCATCCAAAAAGAGCATGATTGAGTGGTTCAGCCTTAGCATCCAATCTATGGATGAGAGGACCGTGACTTGGGTAACCCATATTTTTGAATAAAGTGTATCATCTCCCATAGGCCTTAGGAGATGTGGAGAAGTTTTCATTGTTCTTGTATTTTACCTCTTTGTAAATCCAATCTCTAACAGCGACCTCTTCTTTTTCATCCTCTATGGGCACTGGGGATTCTACAAATGTATCAAAATTGAGTCATGGCTGAAGATGAAGAGTGCATCTCCTATGAAGGTTTTCCATAGGACCTAGGTGAGACTGACAATTTTGTAAATGAGTCAATTTGATACCCCCCCACACTAGGGTCTATGGATTTGAACTTATTCTTGCACTGTTCTAGAGTTGCATCAAAATTCTTTGCTTCTCTATTGAGAGGAACATGAGTCCCTACTGAAATTCCATTTATAGATAATGTGCTATCCCAAGGTATACATACTTCTACTCCATTATAGGGGAACTTAACACATTGGTGGTAGGTGGATGGCACTACTTGCATGTCATGGATCCATGATCTACCAAATAGGATATTATATGCTAGAGGACCAGCATCAACAATTTGGAACAAAATGTCATTTCAATAGGGCCAATCCTGATAGGAAGGCTGGCCAACCCTTTAGAACTTCTATCTGCCTCACCATAGGCTTTAATGGTAATTTTCTTCCAGGTATCAATAACTTTCTCAGAATAACCCAGTATCTTCAACAAACTTAAAGAACAAATGTTGAGCCCAGCACCCCCATCAAACAACACACACCTGACATGGGTCTTATGGCTCATGACTTTGGTATTAAGGGAAAGATTATGTGGATGGCTCAAAGCTTTGTCATCTTCATTTGAGAATGTTAGGTAATGAGGGTTGGCAAGGTGGTTAACAATGTTTTAGAATTGGTCAACATCTATATTGTTAGGAACATTGGCTGTACACAAAGCATCCTCAAGGATACACTTATGTCTTGGAGAAAATTTCAAGAGTTCAAAGATTGAGATTTGAGCTGGTGTTCTTTGTAACTGGTCAACAAGATTATAGCTCATTTCAGGGTTGACTGCTGATTTGGTGGTGACATTCTTGGATGTCACTTGCTTGGGTTTCTTGGACTAGTTGGAACTAGGACCTCTAATAACCACAACACCTTGGCTTTGCCTTCTAGTGACAACATAGAGAGCCTAGGATGACCTTCAAGAGTGAGGACCTCTAAGCACAATCATAGGTTCTTCATCAAATATAGGAGGAAAGCCCACATCATAACCATAAGGATCTTTGTCTCTCATCATGTTGACACTTTCCTCGACAACCTCAAGCATTTTTACCACATTTTTTGCACCTATATAGGTATAGTTGATTGTGGCCTTTCCATTCTTGGGTTGAGAGGATTCCCCCTTTTCATATTTGGGCAAAGGCTCCTTGAGTGCCTTATGGTCTGCATTGGTATTCAACCCATCAATCTGAAGTTTGCCACTCTTAATAAGATCCTGAATAAGGTGTTTAAACTTCCAGCAATGTTCGATGTCATGTCCAATGCCATTATAGAATTTTTTGAAGGCTTTTTCATTCCACCAATGAGGTTTAACATCAGGTATGTGCAAATTTGCAGGATCTTGCGGTTGTGCAAGGTTATTAGCAATAAGCATCTTGAAAACATCCTCATAGGAGTCACCTAGTTTAGAAAATTGTCACCTCTCCTTCTTAGGCTTTTCTTGATACTTTGGTTTATGCTCTTGTTGGTTGGAGGATGTGTTGTGCTTCATAGCTTGTCCTGCACTAGGAAAATGGAGGACTCCTTGATCCTTGGGTTGGGAAGAGTCCACAACTCCATCATTGACTACTTGCTTATTCTTATTCTAGTCTGAGTGTTTTCCTTTGTCCTTATTAGCATTTTTAGTATTCTGACCATTGTTGTTATTGCTATGTTTGGTCAAAATGCCTTGCTCTTTCAAGACATCCTCAATTTGACATGCAGTTTTGACCATAGTGTCGAAGGAATCAAAGACCATCTTCCAAACATCATACCGCATTTTAAGCACCAAATTACTAACAATGATATCAATCCTTTCATGCTCAGGAATAGCCCTAGAATAATGAGAGCACAATCATCTCCATCTTTTTAAGAAGGTAACAAGTTCTTTGAAAGTTTTGACAGGAGGGGTTATGTTGGTAAACCACTCCATGCCTTGGCCCTTGAGACTCCTTGGAAATAATCTCATAAGGTAGGAGTCATCTTGGTGAAATTCAAAACTCATGATGTAGAACTGACGAACATGATCATGTGGGTCACCATTTCCATCATACTTGTCATATTGGGGGATTTCAACTTTTCTAGGAAAATCCTTCATACTGACACTCTTGTCAAAAGGATTGTGACAGATAGAATCCAATGAAAAGGAACTTTTAGGTGCCAACACCTTTTCCATTATACGCTTGAGTTGCTTGATCTCGTCTTCTTGAGAGGGTCCTTGTTTCTTGATCCTCCTATCCACATCAAAGTTGTAAGGGACCCTAGAACCTTTATTAATCAAGCTCTCTAGGAACCTATCTTTTTTTTGATCAAGATACTTCTCCACATATTGTTGGAATAGTGGCTCTTGTTGCATTCTCATAAAATCTTGATCATCAAAACTTGCACTACTTTCTCCATGTTGAGAGCCATGATGAGCTTTTTTGGAGGGTTGTCTCGAGTTCCTAGGAGGTGTTTGTCTCCTATGTTGTGAAATCCTCCTTCCTCTAGGACTAGAAGATCTTGAAGGGGTCCTTGACCACCTTCTACTTCTTGGGGTTCTTGAGGGAGTAGATGGTGGAGAGTTGTTTCCACTGTTGGTACTCCTATTGTGGAATTGGTCATTGAGTTGTTGGGCTAAAAGCCTATCTTGTTCCTCTTGGAATGCTTTTCTTTTCAACTCTAAGAAGGCTTGTTTCTCCTCCTCTAAGAGTCTAAATCTTTCTTCTTTATTGGCTTGTTCATTCAAAAAGGCTTTCTTTTCGCATTGAATCCTTTTAAGCCTTTCATGCACATATCTTGAGGTTATTTTGAGTGCAGAGTTGGGCCTTGAAGAAAATGCTACATTTCCATGAGCATCACTAGATTTGTTGTTTTGGTCTTCATTTTGTGACTGTGCATCTTGGTGAGCTTGTGCATAATGTCTTTCAGCTCTTTGATGGGTGTCTAAATATATTGAGTTGATAGGGGGTGATTCGGGTTGATTATCACCACCAAACATCATGTTATCCCTATGTCTTTGGAAAATGTCATCAATATTTTGATCCATGGCTTCTCTCTCCCTTCTGGTCATGGTGTACCTCATGTCCATATCTAATTGAGAAGGTTCTAAAGAGGTACTCAACTCACTTGGATTTCTCTTTGGGTCAAACCAAGTGTTAGACTCACTCCTAGGTGATTGATCAAAGATGGGTTCCTTTACCTTTCGCTTTTGACGAGTTTGGACTAAAGGTAACTGTTCAAAGACAACTTGAGGTCATTTTCCTTGACTAACTTGGTACCTTTTCATAACTAACATGAAATAAAAAGACCCTTGGTGATAAGATGACCCTATGAAATGTCAATACCAAACTAGGATAGTAAAAGTGTTCAATTGTCCAAAAAGAGATGGTGAGATAGAAAGCTACAAAAGGTGTAAACCAACACTGCCATAGAGGTTTATAATAAAAGGATAAGTATCCTAACACATATGGACTAGGAGGATGGATTTAACAAAATTTTATGGAAGTGAATTTGGACAAAAGAGTACTAAAACTCTCCAAGTGTGTTACCAAAGAATCTAAAGGTATACTTTTTCAACAAGGATAATTCCTAACTTATCGATGCCAAGAAAAATTACTTTGGAAAATCAAAGAGCACTAATTCAAGGGGTCTAAAATTAGGAACTCAAAGTACAAATAGGTTTCTAGTAGTAGAGTAAGTTACCTACTAAAATCTGGTCGACTAAGGAAAGACTGAAAATTGCATAAACCAGGTAGATAGCAAAAAGACTCTGGGCGACAGTTTCTAGGCAAACAATACGATAGTTTCTGACCAGATGATTTTTCATAGGAAGTGATGCGACAGTTCCAAGAAGCCTATGCGATACTTTCTAGGCAAGTAGTGGGATATTTTTTTAGCAATGAACTATCGCACGATAATTCTCAGTACAGTGTGCGATAAAGTTTCATAATTGTATGACTCTTGACTAGTGAGTGTTAAAAATTTCAGTTTTAAGGGCAATTTGGTCAAAATTTCAATTTGAAGGTTGGATTTTTTGATTTCAAGCATAGTAATAATAGTAATCAGACAAGTTTTCAAATAGTAGGTGATCAAACATGTCATAAAATACTTGCACAAGGGAAAAAGCAACCTTGCCAAGACAAGCAATTGTGATATCAAAGCATTAAAATCTTATGAATGCTACCATGATGTTTGATGTTTGAGGATGTTTACATGGGTAGATCATAGTGAGAACACTTTAAGAACTTACTAGCCTAAAAAGACAATGGCTCAATACTTAACAACTTGGCCCACACTTGATGTCCCATTTCCTCACACAAAGTGGTTGCCCACAATAGATATTGGCTTTGTCATGGAAGTGCCAATGACACAACCAAAGGAACATAGATGGTAAGAAATCTTGGGGTGATCTGGGTTAGTCCACTAGGATCAATCTTTGCACCAAGAAGCTAAGCGGAAAAATAGGGTGGCTTCTATCTATGGTTCTTAGTAAGGGCTTCCATTCGTAATAGCCCTCTTGCTCCCCAAAGGGAATCCTTACGTCGTGGCCACAAGAGTACCTTAAGCATTCTTGCTCAACATTTTCCTCATGGTCACAATCCCACAAGTACTCACATCAAGTGAAGACAAGTACTATGTCTACCAAGCCTTGAGTTTATAGTGGGTCAGAATAGCTAGCAAAAAGCTTGTCCCCACTTGGGTCATTCCTCTTGATTTCTCAAGAGCAGGCCCACTAAAGGATTCTAAAACTAAACAAAGAGTGGATCAACCTTTGAGTGTCAATATTTCTAGTTCACCTCAAGGGTGAAGAGCATACTCTCCTAGCTCAAGAATTTCTCCCAAACACATCAATCAAAGGTTCAACTACCCTCTTGCTTTTGAAATCCAAAGATGGGTCAAGATTTCTGTTTCACCACAAGGGTGAAGAGCATACTCTCCTACCACCAAAAGATTCCTACAACAAGATATTAAGTGCCTATGAAAAGAAACAACTAGTATATGCCACACTCAAAATGAAAGTAATTAAACAAGCACTTGATTGGTTTTTATGCTTTGGGAAGCCCTGCAAAAACCATTAGTAGCCCTTGTGCATTTGAAGCTTTGACATGTGTTCTTTTGGAAAATATTTAAGCAATAAGAGCACCTACAAGAACAAATTGTTATCCCTACAAGGGTTAGCACATCTAAACCAAATGAAATGTAAAAATAAACCCTTGTTGTACCACATCCAATCAGAGATCCGAATCAAATAGATCAAATCTTGCAAAGAAATGTCAAAGATTACCCACTGCTAGGCCTGAGTGATATTTCAGTTATTAGAAGAATCATATGATACTTCTTTGTGTACTAGTGTGATACTTTATCTCTGTGCGATATTTCCTAATACTTGCATGTGACAAAGAATAAGACAATAGTGCGATAGAGTCTACAAAGGCACGCAATACTTTAACTAGTAAAGTATCATACTGGTATACAATAAACTATCGTACAATACTGGAAAACTGTCACATAATAATTTTGTCAAAAAAACCCAGATAGCTGAAACAACAAGAAAATATTGAGGAAAAAAATGATGGAAATACATAAAAAGGACAGAACAAGAGTGTTCTACCCCACGGTGGGCGCCAAAAATGTAAACACTAAATAGTTCACTTCTCTAAGTCATTACTTCCAAGGGAATCCATGAATGGGAAACCTTGAGAAAGTGACCTAGAGCTCTCTAGGCATGGAGTCACAAGGATGTTGATGGTGCTCTCAGCTAGAGCTATTGAAAAATGCAACCTTGCTAGTAAACCACACAATAGGAGATTCAATGAGACAAGGGAAAGAATGCCAATATCCTCAAGAATCAAGATGAGAATGCAATGCAAGCTATGCTAAGAATGAAGATGCAAGCTAAGCTATGAAAGGAAAGATAGAAGTATTACAAATCCTTGCTAATTAAGCTATGTGAGCTAATCTAGAGCATGAAAGGAAACTAGATTAAGAATGGAAAGAAACTAAGCTATGATGCAAGAAGGTCTCCAAAATCTCCAAAGTCTCAAAGAAATCCTCTAGCATAAGACTAGCATAAAAAGTTGGGTTT
Source organism: Chamaecyparis obtusa (assembly GCA_027943335.1). Classification (NCBI taxonomy): domain Eukaryota; kingdom Viridiplantae; phylum Streptophyta; class Pinopsida; order Cupressales; family Cupressaceae; genus Chamaecyparis; species Chamaecyparis obtusa. The sequence continues at coordinate 69,334 of BSBK01013994.1, forward strand.
TAGAAATGAGAAGAGAGCTCTCCTTTTAAAGTAATTGAAAAGGAATGAACCATGGAGATTAAGAAGAAAAATATTTAGTTAAGGGTGGAGGTTGAAAGAGGAGAAATCCATGTGCACAAATATCCTCCAATGAGACAATAAGAGTTGACTTTTGTGTCCATATGAGACAAAAAGTGTTTTTCTTCTTTTTATAAGATAAGAATAATGCTTTATTTGTGCAACCTAAGATAAGAGGAAAAGTGGGGGCTTTTTATTTAATAAAAGGGGAGGAAATTCCTTTTAATTAAATAAAGACTTAGGATAAAATGGTTAGCCCATGGAATAATCAAATAAATGATAAAATAGGATTTTATCAAGGAAATTGATATAATTGAAAAATGTTGATTTTTGAAAATATTGATTCAGGGATTTGATAAATTGCTGAATGGGGGCCCAAAGTCTAGGTGACCATTTTAGGGCACATACACTCTCCTTCCTCTGAATTCAATGGTACCTCAGCATGTTTGTCTATTGTATTGGACTCATCTTGCACTAAATTGGTCCTCTTATCACCTCCTTGTGATTAACCACCTTTCTCAGGGCATCTATAGGTAGGGTGCCCCATTTAATTGCAATGGTAGCATTTCATATTGGAAAAATAATTGCCTCTTCCTCCTTGTGATGAACAACCACTTCTTTCTCTAAAGCTAGAGTTATAATTCCTTCCTCTACCACCTCTACTTAAGCTTCCTTCTTGCTGTTCAAAACTTTACCTCACCTTGAGCTCTTGAATCAGAACTTCTTCCACCATAGCCACCTCTTTGTTCTTCGGTATCTTTTCCTTTTCCTTTAGCTTCAGAGGTTCCTTTCTTTCTCTTTCTCTTCTCCTCTATCTTCAATGCTATTTGATAGCATTTCCTAATGGATTTGAAGTTCAGTAGGCTCATCTCTTCTTGAATTGACCACTTGAGGCCATTCAAGTATCTTGCAAGCTTGATACTCTCATCTTCAACTACCTTGGATCTCAAACATAGTTTTTGAAATTCCTTGGTGTAGGCTTAGACATCTAGTTCCTTTTGCCTAAGATTATGCCTTAAACCTATGAAGTTGAAGTTCATAATCATCAGAAAGATAGGTTTGCTTCACTTTAGTTACCATTTCCTTCCATGTTACAATAGGACCTTTTCCATCATTATCCCTCTTGGTTTGCACAAACTTCCACCAAGTAAGAGTAGAACCTCTTAGTCTAGACTGGGCCACCATTACATTTTGTGCTTCAGAGATGCCATCACATTCAAAATGGTTCTCTATGCTATCAATCCAATCCACAACTAAATATGGATCCATTTGTCCACTAAAGAGTGTGACACCTTCCAAAGCCTTGCCACTTAATGCCTTTAGTGCTTTTAAGAATGGCTCTTCAAGAAGAATAGGGTTAGGAGATGGTACTTCTTCCTCCAACTCCAATTCTTTATCCTTTTCTTCAACTTCCTCTTTAAGGTCAATCTTCTCTTTGACCATATCAGCTTTGTCTTGGACTTCACCCAAGAGCTGCTCCATTTAAGCTATTTTTTGCCTTAGCAATTTTTTATCATCCTCTTGTTCCTCAACCTTCTTTGCTAGTTCAAAATTAGTCACCATGTCTCTACCTAGTGTATTCTCTCCTACTTATTTAGAATATTACAACATTAACCACAAGCTTGATCAACCATGCTTTGATACCAATATGATGTATGATAACTTCAAAGCTTGTTCTCATACCCTCTAAGAGACTTCTCTTGCCTCCTAGTATCCTATCCTTGCATTGGATCTCCCAATAGGCTTAGCTCACTAACTAAGGCCTATTCAAACTCTATTATAAGAGTCAATCTACTAACACTATGCCTTGAAGGATCAACACCCTAGGTTTGGTTCACTTCGCCACACTCACTTAGAAGGCTCTAAGTGCAAAAACTCCATAAACTTGCTTCAACATTGCTTAGGTCTTCTCCGTTATGAAAAAATCCTTAATATTTTCCATTTAATCCATTTTGGAAGGGTCTAGAAACATATTCTTATCAGCTACCATGATTCACCATGAATTGACCTTAAAAATAGGCCTATTCTAGTAGCCCTTACCAGTCACCTTTTGTTGTTTCTTGAAAAGCTTTTACAAAAAACTTGAAAAAATAAGACTTGATTCAAATGCCCTTTTTGAAGTTTTAAAAGATTCACAAATTTTTTGGGTCTGATAGTGACCGTACATGGGGTTCTTATAAACTAGGACAAGAGGCCTAATAGGCCTAATTTGTAGGACTAAACTATGATTTTGATAGCAAACTTGTTCAAACCAAATCCAAAATGATTGGTATGACTTCTATCTTGACAGACCAACTATTTATGATGTTTTCCTTCATGAAAAAAATTCTTGGAGCAGTACGGATCTGTACAACCCTGCTATATTTCTTCGCTTCTTTCTCCTCTAGACCTCTAATCATGCTTCACAAACTCACCTAGGGCCTACCATATAAAATAGTTCCTCATACTTTCAAGACTCTTAAATCTTAAAACTATATACAACAATGACTCCTCTTCCATTTCCATCTAACATGAATGATTATCCATGGTTAGATTTCATGGAGGAGCCATGGCTATCTAAACTACTCAAAACAAGCTACAAATGGACTCCCTGAACTAGAATACAAAAAACCAGCGCTTAGATTAACTCAAAATGACTTTCTCTTAAAATAAAAATCATCCTAACAGTCAAAAGAACCCTAAACATGCATTAGATTTATCTTTTCAATCCATCCAATAGGACTTTCAACACAAAGTCTCAGGTTTTCCACTCAAAATTACTTGCACAGCTCTATTTTCTCTATTCCCAACTATTACAATACATCAGACAGTATATGTTCAAGTCTTAATTTTCATTAGATGCCATTTTCCTTGATTTTAGGCCATGTTGGCTGAGCACCATCTCGTATACTTTAGGGAATCAAAAGATACCTGGATGGCATGCAATCTTTTGCAATAATTGCAAAGTTGATGACAACTTCTTTTGAACATTTGGCAACATCCATATATATCATGTTCCTATATTCTAGGGCTTCTAACCTCCTATGTCTCAAGGATCCAAAGCCATTTATAACCTTATGGCATGTTTACAACAACAAGATGTGTTTAGAAAACATTTAAGACTCTCACCTTAAGCTAAACTCCTAACATTATGAAATTAAATAAACAACTAACAAAGGCTATTGTTGTGATCTTAGTCCTAATGACTAACTCACCTAGCCAACATAGCAAGAGACCTTCTAAGGTCCTCAACCAAACTATTCTAACCTCTTGAATTGGCTAGAGTCAAGTACAAGCCAAGAAACACACTAACCATTGAGGCTAGCCTAGGTGCTCCTGTACCATCCTCCCAAAAAATAAAAACTTCAATCCACCCTTGGATTGATGATGGTAGGATCAATTCCTATCCTTATAAACTCTAATTCCTTGACCCAAATTGCATCAGCAACACTCTGCCCATACCTCTGAATGAGGTATTCCTTATACTCCATGAGTGTAGTCTTTTTGTATATCCTAGTGTCTAGTACACTATCCGGTCCAGTATCTGCAGCAGTAGGGAGTTTTAAGTCTTCTACATCCCTGATCACTTCATGTATGGTTTTGTACATGCCTTCTTTTAGTCCTTTATAATGGACAAGGTCTGCAACATTGACAATATTTGAGAGTCCACTATCCTCCAGCAAGTCTTCCTTGTAAGCATTGTCACCATACCTTCCTAATATAGGATAGAGTCCTATTCTCCTCATTTGTAACTTGTGAGGTACTCCTTTGTGTACGCTTGACTTGTTTAGATGCACCATGACAAGATCACCAAAATTGAACTCAACTATCCTTCTTCCTTCATCCACCTTTTCTTTGTGTTTGTTGGTGTTGTCCACTAGTGTCTTCCTCACTGTTTCATGAACCTCTTTCATAGCCAAGGAAAAATCATTAGGATATCCACTTTCTTTTACTCCTTTTAGATTTCTCAATTCATAGACACCTCTTGGATGTAGTACATAAACTATCTCAAATGGACTCTTCCTTGTGGATCTATTTATGGTGTCATTGTACACATATTCTGCTTGACCAATCAACTAATCCCATTTTTTACCATACTCTTTAGTCAAGTATCTTAGAAAATTCCCAAGGCTTCTATTAACAACCTCAGTTTGACCATCAGTTTGGGGATGGTAAGCTGATCCAAAAGATACATTGGTGCCCAATCTTTGCCAAAGAGTCTTCCAAAAATGACTCATAAACTTAGTCTCCCTGTTTGACACAATGTTGATAGGTAACCCATGGATTCTCATTATTTATTTGAAGAATAGGGATGCTATTTGACTTTCATCATTTGTGGTCTTGCATGGCACAAAGTGATCCATCTTGCTGAACCTATCCACAACCAAATATACATTGTCCATCGCTTGTCTTGTCTTGGGTAGCCCAACTACAAAATCCATACTTAAGCATTCCCATGGCCTAGTAGGAATAGGTAGTGGCTGATAAAGATCAATGTTTGTAGAAAGTCCCTTTGCCTTTTGACATACTATACAACTCTCCACATACCTCCTAACATCAAGATTTAGTCTAGCCCAAAAGTAAAACCTTGAAACAAGGTCTTGAGTCTTAGTGATCCCAAAGTGACCACTCAAAGAACTATTATGATTTTTATGAATCAAATTCTCTCTAATAGAGCCTCTAGGAACACATAATTGATTCCCCTTAAATAAGAGATCACTTTGCAAAGTATATTCAACATACCTACCATGAAGATGATTCTTGTATTCAGCACATACCTTTTAAATATCAACAAATTCCTCATCATCTGCATATAGATCCTTGAAGTGATCTATCCCCATGGTTTTCAACTGAATTTCTTGGAGTGTTAGGGCTCTCCTTGACAATGAATCTACCACCTTTTTTAGAGCACCCTTCTTATGCTTGATATTGAAGTTGTATGCTTGTAGGTACGTAACCCACTTCATGTTATTGTGACTCAACTTCTCTTGTGAATTCGGAAAACCAAGTTCTTGATTGTTTGAATACACAATGAATTATTTTGGAAGCAAGTAATGCCTCCAATTTCATAGAGCTTGGACCAATGCATACATCTCTAGGTCATATGAGGAGTACTTCCCATTAGCCTAACTTAACTTTTTAGAATGGAAAGTCACCGGTCTACCCTCTTGGCTTAGAACAGCCCCAATTTCTACATTGCCAGCATCACATTCAATGGTGAATAGCTTCTCAAAGCTTGGTATAACTAAAACAAGTTGGGTAGCTATCCTCTCCTTCAACAACTCAAAGCTCTTGTTAGCATCTTCATTCCAAAAAAACTTGGTTTTCATTCCTCCTTTGATAGTTTCTTGGGTGGTCTCATAATAGTGTGTCCCACTTTTTGGCCAACTTTGACACAAAGATCAACATTCTGAGAAAAAACTTCACTTTCAAACACTTGTTGCCGCAAAACTACTAGGAATTTGAAGATGATGTAAAATAGAGTCTTTTAGAATTTTATTTCTAGTTTCTAAATATATATATATATATATATATATTTTAAAAAATTTAAATTCATTTAAATTCATTTTTCCTTTTCCTTGAAAAAATGGTTTGTGTGAAAAACTACGCTTTTAAGGAGTTACTGTCACTTTGATCAACATAATTTTTTTAAAAAATATGATAATGATGTAATTCTTTCAAGATTATATTTGTAACTTCAATATCTAAAGGATGCAATTGGTTTCATTCATTTTGGGTCAATATTTCATAGTTAATTAAGTTCTAAAGTGACAATAACTGTAATTTAGACATAAGGTCACTTGGATCGCTCTAACTTGATTTGTGTTTATCAAAATTCATTTTTTCTATCTTTTATAGAAAGGTAACACAAATACTCTTTTCCAACATATTTTTCACAATTTTTTTTTTGTAATTTACTATTTTTCCCAAAATCTTGAATAGACAGGTTGTTGAATGACCAAACAACCTATGTTTAGTCAAAGTAATATTTAAAAGTGATAATGAACTCAATATTTATTAAAATTATATTCATTAGAAATGTTTTTATGAATAGCATCATACTAAATAGATAGGTTTTTCAAATGGATTCATTTGATCTGCCAAAACATAAAGTCGAAGTGATTTTTCCTCAACATTTTAATAGGTGAGCAGGAGATTCCATTATAGGTATGAATGATGAGTATAGATGTTATATCAATGTTTTTTTAATCTAAGAGGCTTTGAGCTAACCATTTGTAATTAATACCTTCAAATCGAACCTCTCAAGGCTTAAATAATTATATTTTATTAAAAATGTGTTATTTCAGCAAAAATCAGCATGTCTAAAATAGTGGGACACACTACTGTGGGGTCACCCATCTAACATACGAGCACAAATTGCACTAAATTGTCTTATGAACATTATATAATATTGTTCAAGACCATGAAAACTCCTTACCTCAGTGGCTCACCTTAGAGTAGGCCAATTCATAATAGCCTCCACCTTGCTCTTATCCATTTTCAGATTGCCATGTGATAAGACAAACCCAAGGTACACTAACTCTGATTTGATGAACTCACACTTCTCCAAGTTGATCATCAACTTCTCCTCATGTAGCTTCTTGAAAAAAATATCAAGATGTTCCAAATGCTCACTCCTTGTCTTGCTAAAAATTAGTATATCATCTAGATATACAACTAAAAACTTGCCTATATAGTCTTTGAGAACTTCATTCATGAGCCTCATGAATGTGGAGGGGGAATTTGACAAACCAAATGGCATGAAAATCCATTCATACAACCCTTCATTGGTATTCAAGGTTGTCTTCCATTCATCACCTTCATGGATTCTTATTTGGTGATAGCCACTCTTCAAGTCTATCTTGCTATAGTACTTTGCTTCACCTAAACAGTCCATTAAGTCTTCAATCCTAGGGATAGGGAACCTATACCTTATGGTTATCCTATTGATAGACCTTGAGTAAGTACATAACCTCCAAGTTCCTCCCTTCTTAGGTGCAAGCATGGTGGGTACAACACATGGACTAATACTCTTCCCAATTAGGCCTTGGTCTAAGAGCTCTTGTATTTGCCTTGTTGTTTCCTCATTTTGTTGAGGGGTCATTTTATAAGTAGCTTTGTTAGGTAGGCTAGCTCCTAGGATAAGGTCTACCCTATGGCTTATGACTCTTTGAGGGGGTAAGGTTGATGGTTTTCCATGACTTACAATGCCTTGGTAAGTTTGCAACATACCTTGAATCTCCCTTGGTAATTCAGTCTTCTTAGTCACCTTGCCTTCATTTTCCGCTCTTGGTCTTAACACCAATGCATAGCCTATGCCTTCACTCTCTTCCATGGTTTGTATGAACTCTTTTTCACCTACCATAAGAACATTTGGACCTGATGTCTTCACTTCAACATCCTCCAACAATGACTAAATTTTGAAGGTTACATTGTCCTTCTTGAAAGAATAGGAATTCTTTCCTCCATCATGTATAGCTTGGAAATCAAATTGCCATGCTCGACCTAGGAGAAAATGACATTCATCCATAGGAAAAACATCACAGAAAAAATTGTCTTTTTACCTTCCAATGGAGAACTCCACCCATGCTTTCTCATTCACTAATACATGTTGGCCTTCTTTTCCAATTGACCTTGTAAGGATTGGTATGGGATATTCTTGTCAACTTAATCTTGCTGACTACTTCCTCTAACACTATGTTATTAGTAGAGCCTGAATCAGTGATGACCCTACATACTTTCCCGATTATTGTTGATTTGATCCTAAAAAAAGATCTCCTTTGGCTTGGCTCCCCCTTCACCGGTTCCGTGATTAGAGTCCTGCTCATCATGAGGTTCTCTCCTTCCTCTAAATTTAGTGGTACCTCAACATGTTTGTCTACTATATTGGACTCATCTTGGTCTAAATTAGTCCTCTTATCACCTCCTTGTGATTAACCACCTTTCTTCGGGCATCTACAGGCAGGGTTCCCCATTTTATTACAATGGTAACACTTCATATTGGCAAAATAATTGCCTCTTTTCCTTTGCCTTTACCTTTGGAGGTTTCTTTCTTTCTCTTGCTCTTCTCCTCTATCTTCATGGCCATTTGATAGCATTACCTAATGGATTTGAAGTTCACTAGGCTCATCTCTTCTTGAATTGACCACTTGAGTCCATTCAAGTATCTTGCAAGCTTGATACTCTCATCTTCAACTACCTTGGATCTCAAACATAGTTTTTGAAATTCCTTGGTGTAGGCTTGGATATCTAGTTCCTTTTACCTAAGATTATGCCTTCTCGTATGAATTTTAACTTCATAATCATCAAGAAGGTAGGTTTTCTTCACTTTGGTTACCATGCCCTTCCATGTTACAATAGGACCTTTTCCATCCTTTTCCCTCTTAGTTTGCACAAACTTCCACCAAGTAAGAGTTGAAGCTCTTAGTCTAGACTTGGCCACCATTACCTTTTGTGCTTCAAAGATACCATCACATTAAAAATGGTTCTCTATCCTATCAATCCAATCCACAACTATATTTGGATCCATTTTTCCAGTAAATAGTTGGACACTGAGGCAGAGCTCTCCCCTATCTAGAAAACTTGGTAAATGGTGAGAGCTTCAGTGTTACTTTGAACCTAGAGTGGGCATAGGAGAGTGCTCTACACCTTTAAAAGATCTTTAAAAAAAATTCCAATCCACTATCCTCTTGGGAGGATTCTTCCACTTTCATTAAATTTTGTTCCCTAGGCCCAAATGATACTCAGTTGAGTCTTTGACCGACTATGCTCGATTTAGTGCTCAATTCCTTTAGAGACCAAGTGAGGTCGGTAACTTTAGTGTTACTCAGTGACCTGGTTTACTGATATTCTTCCAAGGGTTATTTCATCAAACATAACTCCAATATTAATACCAGACTTAACTTAGTAGGAGTAGGTTCAATACTAAGGACTAATCCATTAGGCTATGCTTCAAGATAGGTTTGTACTTCATTCGAAACCGTTTACCACTAGTAATTTCTAACTACAAGAAACCTATGATTGAATAGAAAGGGTTTCTTCAACTTCATCATCTCAACATTAACCTAGTATTTCATATTATGCAGATCATTCATGGCTTCTTTTGGCATTCATCTCTAGTGCGATTGATTCCAATTCGAACATGTATGAAATAAACATGCTGGCCATCTTTTGTTAGCAATGGTGTAAATCAATACCATATTTAGAATATGTATCAGTTCTTGAAGACCATTTCAAACATAATGTACTTTAGAAACTAACAATAAAATCTTTTCCAATGACCATTATTGTCCAAAATTGAGACTGTTAATTAACTCGAGACATAAACAAGAAGGGTTTTCAATGAAACAAAATAAAATCTTCAAAAGAAGTATAGATACATTAATATTGTTAGTGATGGAAACAACATCCCATTCTATTTACATTCTTCAACCCAATTGGGTTGTATCCAACACTTGACTGTTCACCATTTCTACAGAATCATGGTGACAGTTAGAGGTATGTCTAATTTTCACTATGCGTGGCTTCCTCCAACTATCATCTTCTGTTCTGTGTTCTGTGTGTGTCTTTGTTTGATCATCTTCAGCTTTTATAAGAAATCAAGTTAGTTATAAAGTCATAACTAACTTTCAGAAACTAACCAACCACCATCGGTTAGCAGTAACTGCTTCTAGTCATACCGACAAGTCTTCTTCCATTACAGAATCACAAAACCTATATTCCTAAGTCTATTACACCATTTTAGCACTTTCAGTGCACCCATTACATTTTTGGTAGGCTCTAATGGCCAAATTACATGGATTAAATGACCTTATAAAAATAGATGATTTCATGACCTTAAACTTCTAGGAAGAAACAACAGATCAGGTGCTCCTGCACCATATTACCAATCTTGAAAATTTTCCAAGTCTCTTGGAAGTGTGGTTGCTAGAACCTGCAAAATATTAGACTGCAAACTACATTTTCAACTTTTTCTTTATCTTTGTCTTTGTCTCCTGCATGATACCTTCAGTATACCATGTTTTTCAAACTAAGACTCCCATCAATGGAGTTCAGATGGTTGTTTCTCAAGGTGATGTTTCAAAACATAAGTTCACTCTCGAATGTTTCTTGTGCCTTGCCCAAGAGTTATCCTTGCCTCTCTCCCTAGGTATTTCAACAATCAATGGACCATCTCCTCTATGGCCCTCGACCATCTTCTATGGCCTTTTGACACACCTTCATGTCTACCTACTCACAGCTAGTGAACAAACACCTGCAACCATAAAGTTCATTAACAAAAACATATGACAATTTCATTGTGCTAGATCCTGGTGTGAGTTTCCACTTCTCACACACTCAAGAACTTCTAGCTCTGATACCACTTGACATAGAGGGCATCTTGGTGTTCATGAAGTCTGCAACTTCATCATTATCTCTTTCTCTTAACAAGAGATTAAAGGCTCATAATCTTTCGATACTCCAAAACAATAATAATAACATCAACTTCTATTATTATCATGGAATCAAAACTCACCATTACTCAACCAAAAACAAGATGTGCCTCGATGATTGTCCAAACATGGTTTCACATCTTCCTACACTTGCTACCTTTGATCATCGGTCATTGATTCTCTCTTGGGTCATTGACCAACAAGAGCGAATCTTTCTCTTCGTAACTTGTTGATGGGATCGACAATGCTCAAAGATCAAATCCAAGCAACTGATTCTTGAAATTGGTGAACCCTATAACTCAAAGGGTACACAAGATCTTCTCACAAATGGAATGTGCAATCTACTTTTCTTTCCACCTTCCCATTTGCAAACATCGAGAAAAGAGTAATAGATTCTTTATTATCACTTCAAGGTGGATGCTCACCACCTTTTTCTCTCTCTTCATTCTTCAGCATACCCTACGAGTCTTCCTCGGCTTTTGTTCATGGCCACCACCCAATAATAACAATATTGACTTTGGTATCAAGTTGCCAACCAATGGCTTACAATCAAGGATAATCTCATTTGAGTAATGGTCAACAAAATCATTCAGTTCCCAAAATATAAGTAACTCAGCTCCATCAACTTCTCCCTTTCGATTTTCTTTCAAAATGACTACTGAAGCAAGCCTCTCATATTCCACACAAATACCACCAGACTTAGCAAACTTTCCTGATAACATAATGTATGGTTTGAAACTAATCTGATGATGTAACACCATCATATTCTTGGTAACGGTTCTTGAAATTAGTTACAAACTTAACTCCAACAACATGTCTAAATACATGATAGTGTTGTCCCAAATCAAGACTATCCTGGAAATCTATAGCACATCTCCAAACCACAAATACTTTATTCAAATGTCTCCAAATAGGGACTATTTCAAAAAAACCTAAATCATCATTACTAAATGCATCCAAAAAATGAAATAAAAAACAATACATCGCCGAATCAAATGGGAAATTAGTAACCAAATTGCATTACATAATGTATCATCTTAAAATGGAAGCACTTCCATGTTAAGAGCATTTAGCCCTCTGAGTAAGTGGCTTAGGGTCATGTTTGGTACCTTGATTGGATCTTTGCATGTATTTGGCTTTCTCCCCACTTTCCACTTCTTCTCCGCACTTGATTTCTCCATTCTAGGTGAACTTAGGGTTAAGGTCTTAAGGAATTTCCTAATTTTCCCTCTTTCATGTCTCTATTTTCTAGGTAGGATTTAGAAATGAGACCTCCTAGTCCTTCATCACATCAAATAGAGGATTCTCTATCTATTCCAGACATCTAGTCCTATTCAGATATTAATTTCCAAGTTTCTGACATCTCTAGGACCTCTGTTGCAGAACCTGACAAAGTTAGGGTCTGAGGTCAAAGTCCACCTAAACCCTGACCAGGTTAGGGTTGACCTTGACCTTGACCTCTTCCCGCTAGGATTTCAAATTTTCATTTGTCGACAGTTTGGCTTTCAGGAAAATTATTTTTCCGCCTCGGGGTCGGCTATTTCAGGCTCCAAAATGGTAAATCCTTTAATTTTATTTAATCAAGGTATATTTTCTAAAGGTGAGGACCTAATCGGGATTTAATTCTCCAAGGTGGCCCATCTAGAGGAGTGTGCCCTAGATCACTATAAAAGGAGGCCTTCCTCTCTCATTTTGAAAATCATGTTTTCTCATCCCATCCACACTCAAGAAAATTCAAGTGCTCAAGCTCTGAAGGTGATCAAGCAAGAATTCCATTTAAGAATTCAAGTCTTCTTCTCCATCCAAGTTCTCCATTGAAGATCAAGGATTTAAGCATTCAAGATCTATCATTCAAACCCTAGATCTAGCCACCATGGTGGTGTGATCTTCCTTCAAGATCCTTTGTTCATCTTCAAGATCCATATCATTCTTTTCCTCAAGGTGTATTTCAAGCATACAATCATGGAGGTTTGATGATGTTATGTTCAAGCTTTCATATCAATATATTTGATTACATTCCGAATACATTAGCATATCTATTGAATTGCATAGCTTCATTGTTAGATTCATTTCTACTACTTGCTAGCATTCTCCTATTTCAATTTCAATATTAAGGTTGATTCCAAACTAGGGTTTGACCAAGGCAAACCCCCCCCCCCCAAAAAAAACAAACAAAACCATTTTTCTTGTAGGTACAGGTGCAAAATCCTAGATCTGAGAGCAAATTCAGATACCCTTTTTGGCAATCTTTCAGGATCTGCGAACAAAATCAGAATCGGACTTCAAATAAATAATGTGGTCTTTGACCTTTTAAAAGGTCAAAGTCGACCTATGTGAATTTGGAGAAAAGATTTCTGGGTTTTGTCCGCCTTGACATTTCCAATCCAAAACAGGTGAAGGAATCTTCCGAAAGTTCATACAGAAGCTAGAATTGAGTATTTTCCAAATCTGCCGTAATTCAACTTTAGTATTTGCACTTCAATTATTTCAATTTCAAGTATAACACATTCTACCTAGGGAAACATCAGATTTATTCTTTCTTTCATATTCTCCATCAAATTGATCTGATTCTGCATTAGCCTTTTAGGTTGATCAAATTGGATCTCCTTGTTGGGAATTTGGGTTTGAGAATAGATCTCATATTTCCCCCCCCCCTAAAACATTTGAATGATATTGAACACCATTTTAATATCATTCATTTTGGTGAACTTGACTTATTTACTCTCTTTCTTTTTGGTGGTAGCTTTACATTTTGTGTGCTCTTGCATCTATAATTCAAAAATCCAAAAAAATAAATGAAAAAAATCTATATATTTGATAAAATCCAAAAACATATTTCTTGTATTTTTATTTATCATGAATATTGTTAAGATGTTTTGGTGCATACTCATGTTTTTTATTACTCTTCTTCTAGCGTCTATTTATAATGCATATGATGTTTATGAGGGTATTATTCATTTCATAACATTGAGGACCCTTCACTTTGCTCTTGCTTATGCTTTAGTGAAGTTGACTGATACTAGTCTACCTACATTTAAAAAATTTCTTAAGGATTTATATGGTAGCCTTATTCATCTTTTGGATTATGTGAAGAATTTGGTAGATGATACACCATCTCCTAATCTTCCTAATCTTCATCCTACTCCTATTAATCCTACTCTACATCCTAATCTTCCTATTTTGATACTTGATTCTCCATCTGATAATCCTCACTCTTCCCATACTTATGATGGGATTCAATCTATAGTTTAGGATGCAGATGTGGAAGATTTCTTTGATTTACCTTCTCCTCCTAATCATGATGATCTTAAAGGAAAGGGTAAAGAAACTTCTTCGGAACCTATTATCCCACCTTATACAACCTTTACTCATGAATATGATAAAAAATCACCTCCTGTAGAAGCTTTACATGATATGTACACTACTAGATATAATATGGTGACTAAACAAGGCTATCACAGTTTAGGGTTAGGAGTTAAGGAGCATGGTATTAAGTTTCCCATTAACATACCTCCTAAACTAGATATGAGTGGTGTCAAAATTTTTGAATCTCAAGTCAAGTGGTGTGGATCTTTGTCCTCCCCTTAACACTCATCTATCTACACCTCTAATGGATAATCCTAACACTTGTCAAGAAATTGCTAAGACAGTATATGTGGAGCTAATGAATTCTTAGAAGGAAAGATTTAGACCTATGCCTGTTGATGCTTTGTACAAATTTAAATGTCCTTACCACTATCGTAATACTCATTTTCTTGCAGATTGTAACCACTTCAAATTATATATTAGAGATAGGGCTGCGCGACGAATTATACCTTTTTCTCGCACAGTCTTACAACTTCTTCATAATTTTGATATAGGGGATTCCCCTCCATTAGAGATAGAGTAAATGTTCTTATCCTCTTGTCTCATGATTGGGGGGCAATAGGTATAATTTTATCCAGTCTTTTAGGATCCATTAGGTCTTTTTATTAAGATTTAACTGGTATTCTTTATGTTTCCTTCTTCCATAATCTTGCATGATGTTTTTATCCATTCCTAGGAATTATATTTTCTTCTTAGGAAATATTTTCTAGGACATGTGTTTTTTAAAAATATCCCTTGTCTTTCATCCCTCGGCGGGAAAGGTTCTTCCTTCTTTCTCTTTTTCTAGGGTAACTTCTTTCCTTAGCTTAGTAGTATTTCCTTATGTTACAATATTATTTCATCATAGTGACAGAGGTGCTGATTATGGATAACCTTCTTATATGAGAAGTTGTTGTCCTAGGTCGTCACTTCTTCTCTATGTTGCAAATTATGTTTAATATAAACTTTTATTCTAGCTTGGTGTTAAAATTGTTTTCCTTCATTCTAAAGATTTCTCTTGCTCTTCTTCACAGGGGGCTTGATGATTGAATCTTTGTTCCCGCCCTGTGAAAAATGATATCTTATCTAAATGCATTCTTCTTTGGTGGGGGTCTTCATGATAAGATCTTTTTCCTTGAGGATCCTTTTCCATAACTGACATATCCTTTTCATGATTATCTATACTCTTGGATGTAGGGGTCAATATCTCTCGCTAAGGATATACTATACATTGTTGTAAATAGGATATCTCCTTGCTTTGTGAAGTAGGTATCCTCTTCCATCTTTGTTCCTACACTTGGGGGGAAAGGATGCCTTATCCTTCTTTTCTGTCTTCAAGTATTCACACATGGAGTCACAAATACAAATTGTGAGTTTGGTAGAAGTACTTTAGCCTTGGAGGCTTGGTATGATTTTCTATCTTATTCAAATCTATGCATTGTTATTTCATACGGTATTCTCTTCTTTTCTAGGGATTCACCTCTTTCCTTGGTTAATCATTATTTATCTACTATGTGATATCCAATCATACATGAAAACTATGGTTTGCATTTGAGGACCTATGTCCTTTATACAAATCTTATTTGTTGTTTGACATTGGGTTTCCATGGTTGATACATCTCTCACCTGGGAAACTGAATAGTGTGCTATCCCTCATTAAGGGTTACTTCCTTTTCATTTCTTGCCTGATATCTCTCTACATTCATCTCTTCCATGGCCTCATAGGAGCTATGACCTTCTTGGCTTGGACTGGGAGTTGTCTATGGATATTGTCTTGATGCTGAAGAAGGCTTTATCCTTGTTCTTTTTCTTTCCTTAACATGAAAAATAAGTATGTTTTTTCCATCTTAATGAGGGGGGAATATATAGGGTCTCCCTTGTACTATATTTTTTTATTTTTACATGCTAAATCTTGGAAGGTAACGCACATAAGTTGCTAAATCCTGAAAAAGACACACATTCATATGCTAAATCTTTCAAAGGTAACACACATAAGTTGCTAAATCTTGAGGAGACACACATTTTAAATTTTTTTTCAAATATGCTAAATCTTGGAAGGTAATGCACATAAGTTTCTAAATCCTGAAAAGACATGCACATATATGCTAAATCTTCTGAACGTAACACACATAAGTTGCTAAATCCTGAGAAGACACACATTTCATATTCATAGTGATACAAGAAGGTGGATCGATGGGTATTCCAGAAGCCATCAGAAGATGCATTACAATTGCAAGCACATTTTATGAGTGAACCTATTGGGATCTCCCTTTAGGGTGATTCATGGTAAGGTAGGCATCTTATCGGGCGAGGTAATTACTTTCTCTTTTCTCTCTTTTCACTTTCATGCTAGTAGGACTGGATCATGAAGCTATGTTGTCTACAGTGTTTCTCCTATCTTTCTTATCTAATATTTATGCTTTTATGATAGCTTTCCAAATATGATATTGGTATGAGAAATATTTCTTAGCAAGGTTTATTATGCTAATTGATTTGGGTTGTTTAGTACTAACCCTTGTTTTTTTGTATACTCTCATGAATGTATGTTGAGTTAGAATCCTTGGTCTGGGGGCTTGTGTCTTTAGCTAAGTGTTATTTTATCTCATTTTGAATCCACTGGGATCTCTTCTCTCTTCTCCTTTACCAAGAGTTTGCATCGAATCCATACTCTTGCTAAAGTGGGGGCTGAATGTATCATCTTAAAATGGAAGCACTTCCATGTTAAGAGCATTTAGTCCTCTGAGTAAGTATTTTAGGGTCATTTTTGGTGCCTTGATTGGATCTTTGCATGTATTTGGCCTTCTCTCTGCTTTCCACTTCTTCTTTGCACTTGATTTCTCCATTCTAGGTGAAATTAGGGTTAAGGTCTTAAGGAATTTCCTAATTTTCCCTCTTTCATGGCTCTATTTTCTAGGTAGGATTCAGAAATGAGACCTCCTAGTCCTTCATCACATCAAATAGAGGATTTTTTGTCTATTCCAGACATCTAGTCCTGTTCAGATATCAATTTCTAAGTTTCTGACATCTATGGGACCTTTGCTGCAGAACTTGACAAAGTTAGGGTCTCAGGTCAAAGTTGACCTTGACCCTGACTAGGTTAGGGTCGACCTTGACCTTGACCTCTTCTTGCTAGGATTTCAAATATTCATTTGTCAGGAGTTTGGCTTTTGAGATAATTATTTCTCTACCTCCGGGTCCGCTATTTCAGGCTCCGAAATGGTAGATCCTTTAATTGTATTTAATTAAGGTATATTTTCTAAAGGTGAGGACCTAATTGGGATTTAATTCTCCAAGGTGGCCCATCTAGAGGAGTGTGCCCTAGATCACTATAAAAGGAGGCCTTCCTCTCTCATTTTGAACATCAAGTTTTCTCATCCTATCCACACTCAAGCAAATTCAAGTGCTCAAGCTCTCAAGTTGATCAAGCAAGAATTCCATTCAAGCATTCAATTCTTCTTCTCCATCCAAGTTCTCCATTAAAGATCAAGGATTGAAGAATTCAAGCTATTGAAGGGATTTGGCTCAAGCATTCAAGATCTATCATTCAAACCCTAGATCTAGCCACCATGGTGGTGTGATCTTCCTTCAAGATCCTTTGTTCATCTTCAAGATCCATATCATTGTTTCCTCAAGGTGGATTTCAAGCATACAATCATGGAGGTTTGATGATGTTATGTTCAAGCTTTCATATCAATATATTTGATTACATTCCAAATACATTAACATATCTATTGAATTGCATAGCTTCATTGTTAGATTCATTTCTACTACTTGCTAGCATTCTCCTATTTCAATTTCAATATTAAGGTTGATTCCAAACTAGGGTTTGACCAAGGCAAACCCCCCCTAAACAAATAATAAAAAAACATTTTTCTTGCAGGTACAGGTGCGAAATCTTGGATCTGAGAGAAAATTCGGATACCCTTTTCGACAATCTTTCAAGATCTGCGAATAGAATTGGAATCGAACTTCAAATAAATAATGTGGTCTTTGACCTTTTAAAAGGTCAAAGTCGACCTATCTGAATTTGGAGAAAAGATTTCTAGGTTTTGTCCGCCTTGACATTTCCAGTGCAAAACAAGTGACAAAATCTTTAGAAAGTTCATACAGAAGGCAAAATTTAGCATTTTCTAGATCTTCCCTAATTCAAGGTTAGTATTTACACTTCAATTATTTCAATTTCAAGTATAACACATTCTACCTAGGTAAACATCAGATTTATTCTTTCTTTCATATTCTCCATCAAATTGATCCAATTTTGCATTAGCCTTTTAGGTTGATCAAATTGGATCTCCTTGTTGGGAATTTGGGTTTGAGAATAGATCTGATATTTCCCCCCATAAAACATTTGAATGATATTGAACACCATTTTAATATCATTCGCATAATAGGAATGACTCTCGCTGTCTTATTAAGAATAAGCACATCTATCAACACCGAACATAATGAATTAACATATCTCACATAAAGGAGACTTCATTAAAATAAGCTTGTGATTACAATAACATGGCTCTCTTCAAATCTTATAATACCTTGCTACAATAACTCCTCAATAGCAATTACAATTATTTCTCTTTATAGAGATTCTTGGACCGTTATTAAAAAACCATCCATTATATTCCCATTCAGAATTTTCTTAACAAATTTCATATGATCCCGATTACAATAATATAATAGATAGACCATTTCACATTATGGTTCCAATGACTTAAAAAATAAATCATTTCAGAGATGACTTTAAACAAAATAAAATTCGTAGAGGGAGGTACCCCTGCACCAGACACCATCCAAGGCCTTGCCACTCAATGCCTTTAGTGCTTTTAGGAATGGATCTTCAAGAAGAATAGGGTTAGGAGTTGGTGCTTCTTCCTCCAACTCAAATTCTTTCTCCTTTTCTTCAGCCTCTTCTTTAAGGTCAATCTTCTCTTTGACCCTATCAGCCTTTTCTCTGACTTCACCCAAGAGCTAGTCCATTTGAGCTATTCTTTGCCATAGCAATTTGTTATCCTCTTCTTGTTTCTTGAAACCTTCTTTGCTAATTTAGCATTAGTCACCATGGCTCTATCTGGTGTATTCTATCCTACTGATTGAGAATATTGTAACATTAACCACAAGCTTGATCAACCATGCTTTGATACCAATATGATGTATGGTAACTTCAAAGCTTGTTCTCATACCCTCTAAGTGACCTCTCTTCCCTCCTAGTATCCTATCCTTCCATAGGGTCCCCCAATAGGCTTAGATCACTAACTAAGGCCTATTCAAACTCTTTTATAATAGTCAATCTACTAACACTATGCCTTGAAGGATCAACACCCTAGGTTTGGTTCACTTCTCCACACTCACTTAGAAGGCTCTAAGTGCCAAAAATCCATAAAATTGCTTCAGCATTGTTGGGGTCTTCTCCATTATGAAAAAATACTTATTCTTGTCCATTTGATCCATTTTAGAAGGATCTAGAAACATCTTCTTATCGGCTTCCATGATTCACCATGAATTGACCTTAAAAATAGGCCTATTCTAGTAGACCTTACTAGCCACCTTTTGTTGTTTCTTGAAAAACTTTTCCGAACAACTTGAAAAACTAAGACTTGATTAAGATACCTTTTTGGAATTTTTAAGAGATTCAAAAAGTTTCTAGGTTTGACAGTGACCCTACTGGGGCTTCTTATAAACTAGGACAAGAGGCCTAATAGGCCTAATTTGTAGGACTGAACTATGATTTTTATAGCAAACTTGTTCAAATCAATTCCAAAATGATTGGTATGACTTCAATCTTCATAGAATGGCTAGTTATGATGTTTACCTGTATGAAAATATTCTTGGATCAGTACGGATCCATACAACCATGCTATGTTTCTTCCCTTCTTTCACCTCTAGAC
Source organism: Chamaecyparis obtusa (assembly GCA_027943335.1). Classification (NCBI taxonomy): domain Eukaryota; kingdom Viridiplantae; phylum Streptophyta; class Pinopsida; order Cupressales; family Cupressaceae; genus Chamaecyparis; species Chamaecyparis obtusa. The sequence goes on from BSBK01013994.1 coordinate 89,030, forward strand.
CTCTAATCGAGCTTCACAAACTCGCTTAGGGCCTAGCATATAAAATATGTCCTCATACTTTCAAGACTCCTAACTCCTAAAAATATATAAAAAAATTCCTCCTCTACCATTTCCATCTAACATGAATGATTATCCACAGTTAGATTTCATGGAGGAGCCATGACTCTCTAAACTACTCAAAACAAGCTAAAACTGGACTCCTTGAACTAGAATACCAAAAACAAGCACTTAGATTAACTCAAAATGACTTTCTCTTCAAATGAAAAAGTATCCTAATAATAAATAGAGCCCTAAAAAAGCATTATATTTAGTGTTTCAATCCATCCAATAGGACTTTCAACTAAAAGTCTCTGGTTTCCATTGAAAATTACTTGGAGAGCTCTATTTTCTCTATTCCCAACTATTACAATACATCACACAACATATGTTCGAGTCTAAATTTTCATTAGATGCCATTTTCCTTAATTTTAGGTCCTTTTGGTTGAGCACCATCTTATATACTTTAGGGAATCAAATGATACCTGGATGGCATGCAATCTTTTGCAATAATTGCCAAGTTGATGACAACTTCTTTTGAACATTTGGCAACTTCCATATATGCCATGTTCCTATATTCTAGGGCTTCTAACCTCCTATGTCTCAAGAATCCAAAGCCATTTATAACCTTCTGGCATGTTTACAACAACAAGATGTGTCACCTTGCCTTCATTTTCCTCTCTTGGTCTTAACAACAATGCATAGCCTATGCCTTCACTCTCTTCCATGATTTGTAGGAACTCTTTTTCACCTACCATAAGAACATTTGGACTTGATGTCTTCACTTCAGAATCCTCCAACAATGACTTAAATGTAAAGGTTACATTGTCCTTCTTGAAAGAAGAGGAATTCTTTCCTCCATCATGTATAGCTTGGCGATCAAATTTCCATGGTCTACCTAGGAGAAAATTACATGCATCCATAAGCAACACATCACATAAAACTTTGTCTTTTTACCTTCCAATGGAGAACTCCACCCATACTTGCTCATTCACTAACACATGTTGGCCTTTGTTAAGCCAAGTGACCTTGTAAGGATTGGTATGGGATATTCTTGTCAACTTAATCTTGCTAACTACTTCCTTTGACACTATGTTATTGGTAGAGCCTGAATCAATGATGATCCTACATAATTTCCCCATTATCATTCATTTGATCCTAAAAAAATATCTCCTTTGGCTTGGTTCCTCCTTCACCAGTTCCTTGATTAGAGTCCTCCTCATCATGAGGTTGTCTCCTTCCTCTAAATTCAGTGGTACCTCAACATGTTTGTCTATTGTATTGGACTCATCTTGGACAAAATTAGAACTCTTATCACCTCCTTGTGATGAATCACCTTTCTCTGGTCATCTATAGGCAGGGTTCTACATTTGATTGCAATGGTAGCACTTCATATTGCCAAAATAATTGCCTCTTCCTCCTTGTGATGAACAACCACTTCTTCCTCTAAAGCTAGAGTTAGAATTCCTTCCTCTACCACCTCTACTTGAGCTTCCTTCTCACTGTTCATTGAACTTTACCTCACCTTGAGCTCTTGAATTATAACTTCATCTACCATAGCCACCTCTTTGACCTTTGGTATCTTTTCCTTTTCCTTGACTTTGGAGGTTTGTTACTTTCTCTTTCTCTTCTCCTCTATCTTCAAGGCCATTTGATAGCATTTTCTAATGGATTTGAAGTTCACTAGGCTCATCTCTTCTTGAATTGACCACTTGAGGCCATTCAAGTATCTTGCAAACTTGATACTCTCATCTTCAACTACCTTGGATCTCAAACATAGTTTTTGAAATTCCTCGGTGTAGGCTTGGACATCTAGTTCCTTTTGTTTAAGATTATACCTTCTCTTATGAAGTTTAACTTCATAATCATCAGGAAGGTAGGTTTGCTTCACTTTGGTTACGATGCCCTTCCATGTTACAATAGGACCTTTTCCATCCTTTTCCCTCTTAGTTTGCACAAACTTCCACCAAGTAAGAGTTGAAAATATTAGTCTAGACTTGGCCACCATTAACTTTTGTGCTTCAGAGATACCATCACATTCAAAATGGTTCTCTATGCTATCAATTCAACCCACAACTAAATCTAGATCCATTTTTCCACTAAAGAGTGGGACACCTTCCAAAGCCTTGTCACTCAATGCCTTTAGTGTTTTTAAGAATGGCTCTTCATGAAGAATAGGGTTAGGAGCTGGTGCTTCTTCCCCAAAATCAAATTATTTCTCCTTTTCTTTAGCTTCTTCTTTAAGGTCAATCTTCTCTTTGACCGTATCATCTTTGTCTTGGACTTCACCCAAGAGCTTCTCCATTTGAACTAGTCTTTGCCTTAGCAATTTGTTATCCTCCTCTTGTTCCTCAACCTTCTTTTCTAGTTCAACTTTAGTCACCATGTCTCTATCTGGTGTATTATCTCCTATTGATTCAGAAGATTGCAACATTAACCACAAGTTTGATCAACCATGCTTTGATACCAATATGATATATGATAACTTTAAAGCTTGTTCTCATACCTTCTAAGAGACTTCTCTTGCCTCCTAGTATCCTATCCTTCCATAGGATCACCTAGTAGGCTTAGATCACTAACTAAGTCCTATTCAAACTCTATTATAAGGGTCAATCTACAAACACTATGCCTTGAAGGATCAACACCCTAGGTTTGGTTTACTTCGCCACACTCACATTGAAGGATCTAAGTGCTAAAACTCCATAAACTTGCTTCAAAATTGTTGGGGTCTTCTCCATTATGAAAAAATCCTTATTCTTTTCCATTGAGCCATTTTGGAAGGATCTAGAAACATTTTCTGATCAGCTTCCATTGTTCACCATGAATTGACCTTAAAAATAGGCCTATTCTAGTAGCCTTACCAGTCACCTTTTGTTGTTTCTTGAAAGTTTTTTCTAAAAAAATTAAAAAAATAAGACTTGATTTGGATACCCTTTTGGAATTTTTAAAATATTCACAAAGTTTCTAGGTCTAACAGTGACCGTACAGGGGGTTAGTATAAACTAGGGTTTCTAGGACTAAACTATGATTTTGATTGAAAACTTGTTCAAACCAAATCCAAAATTATTGGTATGACTTCTCTCTTCATATAATGGCTAGTTATGATGTTTACCTTCTTGAAAAAATCCTTGGAGAAGTACAGATCCATACAACCCTGCTATGTTTCTTCCCTTCTTTCAACTCTAGACCTCTAACTGGGCTTCACAAACTCACCTAGGGCCTAGCATATAAAATTGTTCCTCATGCTTTCAAGACTCATCACTCCTAAACCTATATAAAAAATTGAATCCTCTTCCATTTCCATCTAACATGAATGATTATCCACAATTAGATTTCATGGAGGAGTCACGACTCTCTAAACTACTCAAAACAAGCTAAAAATGGACTCCCTAAACTAGAATACCAAAAACCAGTGCTTAGATTAAGTCAAAATGACTTTCTCTTCAAATGAAAAAGTTTTCTAATAGTCAATAGAACCCTAAAAAAGCATTATATTTAGCTTTTAAATCCATCCAATAGGACTATCAACACAAAGTCTCAAGTTTTCCACTAAAAATTACTTGCAGAGCTCTATTTTCTCTATTCCCAACTATTACAATACATCACACAGCAGATGTTTGAGTCTTCATTTTCATGAGATGCAATTTTCCTTCATTTTAGGCCTTTTTGGTAGAGCACCATCTCCTATACTTTAGGGAATCAAAAGATACCCGGATGGCATGCAATCTTTTGCAATAATTGCCAAGTTGATGACAACTTCTTTTGAACATTTGGAAACTTCCATATATGCCATGTTCCTATATTCTAGGGCTTCTAACCTCCTATGTCTCAAGGATCCAAATCCATTTATAACCTTATGACAAATTGATAAAAACAAGATGTGTTTAGAACACATTTAAGAGTCTCACCTTAAGCTAAACTCCTAACATTATGAAATTAAATAAAAAACTAATAAAGGATATTATTGTGACCTTAGTCCTAATGACTAACTAACCTAGCCAACATAGCAAGAGACCTTCTAAGGTCCTCAACCAAACTATTCTAACCTCTTTAATTGGATAGAGTCAAGTACAAGCCAAAAAACACACTAACTATGGAGGTTAGGCTAGGTTCTCCTGCACCATGAATTCTCTATTAATACTGCTTCTTCTAGTTGCTTCTCTCTCCACTTTTGGGTTAGTGATGGTGAGCATGGGTGATCCTTTCCTTTTATGTGGTCTTTTTCAAGGAGTTTTTAGGTTTTCCTGATAGAGTCCACATCACACGACAATATCATTCATCTGGATTCCAGATCTATGCAATTGTTGTTGTACAAACAATCTCTGTACTTTTAGGATGGTATTCTGGAAAGACCATGCTATCAGTACTTATATTATCTGAATTAGGTAAACAATAGTATGTCAGCTTCTTCTATATCTAAACATGGAACAAACAAGTTAGTAAAAAATGGTATCTTCTTCTCTTTTATGCAGAACTCTACTGGGTGCACATGCCCTATAGCATAGCCCTTTTTAGAAGTGTATGGTTGATTATATATATGCATGATTTTAGATGAGGGTAAATATATCATGGATTTCTTAGATCCCTCGAATGTAACCCCATCCCCTTTCTCTTCTCGGTGGGTTCTAGATCATAGGAGCACACTGGATTAAGCCCAAATCACACTTCATTATTCTAGGAAATGTCTGGTACCCTTTTATTTTATGTTCATCTTCTTTATGTATGTCTGTATTCATCTATACTTTTTGAAAGCTTTCTATGCTCACGGCTTGTGTGAGTCCAGATGAATAATCTTTCAGTTCTTTCCTTTGTACAGTACATACAAGATATTGGCATATACACATGTAATACTTAGATGCAAAAATTTCTTTTCCTTTACATGTACCTTTTTATTAAATGAATAGAAATTTAAGAAATATCAACTAATAATGCAAACTAGGGTATTGTAGTTTCATCTAATAATTAGGTCACCAATCCAAAATGAGTAAAAATATGGTAACATTCTAGCAACCTCAACTCAGTGCTTGCCTGCTAGTACCGTTGACCAGTTTCCTTTTGAATTCATTGGGCACAGAGTCTCATAAACCTTAGAATTGAACCTTGCTTCAAAAAAAACAACTCCTTGTTGCCATCAAAACAAACTAAATGCCTGAGATGGACTGATCTAAGTGACTTGTCCTGTGACAATTAATGATGTTCATTAGTTGGCACTCAACTCACCAGTACCAACCATTGATGCTTTCTTGACGGATCTTTGCAGAGTAGCATCAATGTGTCTTTGGCTTATTGCTAACCAAAACCAAACTAAAAACTAAAAAATGAAAGCAAACTTGTGCTGGAGCACTTAGTGAACATAGAAAACTAAAACTGAAACAACTAACTACTAATATACAGGGGTAGAACTTTTGACCTAAAAATCATGGTTTGAGGTGAATCTCATTCACAGGAATGAGAAACTCTTCTCCATCCATATTGGCCAACTGGAAGGAATTAAGGGCCTTACACTTAACAACCATGAAAGGTCCACTCCATATAGGATCAAATTTAGTGTGCCTTCTTGGTTTTTTTTTCAACTCATCCCACTTAAGGAAAATGTCTCCTTCATTGAAAACCCTAGGCATGGCTCTTTTATCAAAACTTTTCTTCATTTGAGAATGATGGGCCTCAAGGTTTTCTAGTGCTAGTTTTTTGGTTTCTTCAATCTCAACTAACTCAGCAAGCCTAACTTTCATAGTGTCTTCATCCATTAACTCAATTTCTTTAATCAAGCTTAAAGTAGGCAATTCAATAGAAATAGGAATCCTAGCCTCTTTCCCATAAACTAGCATATAAGGAGAGTTACATGTAGATCTCTTAGGGGTTATCCTATCTACACATAGAGCTAGCTTCAACTTGTTGTTCTAGTCCCTCTAGTTCCCCTGTATGGTTCACTTGATGATCCTCAATAGGTTCTTCTTGGTTGATTCTGCCTGGCCATTACCCTAAGGGTAATAGTTGGATGAAGTTCTCAGGAAGATATTGCATCTCAATGCCCATTTAGATATTCTCATTTTAAGAAATGATAAGGTATTTCTAAAATGATTGAGTGTGGTGTGCCAAACCTTGACACAATATCTTGATATAAATTGAGGATAGAACTCTCATTTTCTTCTTTTAATGCTACAACCTCTGTCCACTAGGTAAAATAATCTGTAGTAGCAAGGATCCATCTATGACTAGCACTAGATGAAGGATTAGTAGCTCCAATGAAATCCAACCCCTATTTTATGAAGGGTTGCTCCACCTTGATGGGATGTAATGGGAGGGCTGTGAACTTATTTTTGACAGTGAACAAAGCATATTTCTTACACTTCCTGAACTAGTCAAATGCATCTTTGTACAGGCTGGGCTTATAGTACCCTACTCTCATCACTTTTAGAGTAGTGGTCCTTGCTACAAAATGTCCTCCAGATGCCCTATCATGGAATTCTTCCAGAATTTTGTTCATCTGGTTGGGCTCAATACATGTCAACAAGGCACCATTATAGTCTCTTCTATATAAAATATCTACTAGAATGACAAAAGGGATCACTTCGAGCCTAAAATGCCTCCTTTTTCTCTTGTCAAGGCCTTGGGGGCATTGACCAGTCAAGAGATAGTGATTCATCTTTGTTGTCTAGCTTGCATTCTATTCTGAATTATGGTTCATCAGGACATCATCTTCTCCTTGCTAAATTTTGTCCATTATCCCTTCAATCATTTTCTCACATAACCCTTTTCCCCTTATTAACTTAATCACCTTGGTTTGGACATCATAGTCAATAACTTTGGAGACCCAGCCAGCTCTTTTATGGTTCAAATTTGTGTTTAGAAGAAAGTCTTTTATACAAGGGTAGGCAACCATGAGGTGCACTGTGTTATTTGAAAGTAAATGCCTGAATTTCTTTAAGATTCTTACCACTACTAGGACATGTTTCTCCATAGGAGTAGGGTATGTGCAGGATTATGGTGTGCCAAACCAAGCTCTTAAGTGGCAATAAAAATTTAGAAAATTAGGTTTAGGGAAGTTGACATAAAAAATTGAATAAGTTATAAATATTTTATCAAAAATATGTAACAAGAGAATCTGTAGAAAATTAAATTTAGCTTCTAAGATACTATGCCTTTTTTGAAAAAAAATTATTCTTTATGTTGAAAATTTCAAATTTCAATGTAGTAGTACGAAAATTTCTGAATAAAATAAGAAGTAGGTGAATGTCTGACCACCTTAAACACAATCAAATGATAATTTTTTTTTACAAGATTCTAGATATAAGTAGTAGACTCATTTTTGGATGTGACACATATTTTTTTGTAATTTATTTCCAAGTAAATAATTAATTATGATTTTTCTTCTACAACTTTTCCAAAATACAAAAACTCTCGTGTTTGACCATGTTAAATTAGTTTAAACTTTATCAAATTGAATTTTTTTTAATTTTTATTTTAGTAGGAAAATCATAGAATGTGAAACATGTTTTAGATTTCAAAAATGTTATACAAGTTGAAATTTATAGCTATTTTTCAATAAGTCTATCAATCAGGACTAGAAAGATAACAAGTAGGTGTATATCTAACCACATTAAACAAAATCAAATGATAATATGTTTTTATAAGATTCTAGATAAAAGTAGTAGACTCATGTCCACATGTGATGTATATTTTTTTGTATTTTTTTTCAAAGTAAATAATTAATTATGATTTTTCTGCTACAAATTTTCCTGAATATAAAAACTCTCATGTTTGACCACCTTAACAAAGTCTAAACTTGATCAAATTGAAATAATTGTTTATTATTATGGTATTAGGTGAAACATAAAATGTGATGTATATTTTAAATTTCAAAAATATTATATTGTTTGAAAGTTATAGTTGTTTTTCAAAGAGTCTATCAATCAAGACTTCTTTTTCACATCGCCACTTTTTGGCATACCATGATCCTGCACATACCTAGTATAATTTAGCTCATATCCATCCAGACCTTAGCTGTAAAAAGCCATTGGTTGCTCCTCTTTTTTATTATTCTACTAAACTATCATGGAAGATATATTATCATTATTTCCAAAAGCATACAGAATGAAGTCTCTTGAAAAATCAAGGTTTACGAGAGTAGGGGTAGAAGCAATTGCTTCTTTTATTTCATCAAAACACTTCTTCCCTTCATTGTCTAGTGGAAGGTTGAATTCTTTTTCAGCATCTGAGTCATAGGTTGAACAATAGTGCTGCAACATTTGGGATGAACCTTCTCAAGAAGTTGATTCTCCCAAGGAAAATGTGCAATCCATTCTTGTCTATTGGTAAGGGTAGTGCCATGATTGCACTTATCCTCTCTGGATCAATAGGTGTTCCTTGTCTAGAGATAATGTGTCCTAGTAGCCTACCTTCATGGATAGTAAAGATACACTTTTTAGGATTCAATGAGACTCCTAACTGTCCGCACCTTTCAAAAATTTGTCTTAGATGAACCAAGTGATCATTATTATATTTTGAGAAAATAGTTACGTCGTCTAGATAGACTAGGACAAACTTATTCATTAAACCAAAAAATGTCATCTCCATGGCTTTGTGAAATGTTGCACCAGCATTAGATATCCCAAAGGGCATCTTTCCATATGTCATGGTGCCCCATTTGGTGGTGAAGGTTATTTTATAGTAGTCTTTCTCTCTTACTAGGACCTGATTATAGCCAGAGAAGCCATTTAGTAGGGAAAATCTATCAGATCTTGAGATAAACTATAATATTCATTCCATGGAGGGAAATGGATGATGGCCCTTGAGTGAGACCTAGTTGAGGTCCCTAAAATCCACACATAACTGGATTTCACCATTCTTTTTTTTGACAGAAACTAGGTTAGAAACCCAAGAGGTGCATTTGATGGGGAATATGATATTTGCCTCAATCATTTTCCTTAATTTCGTCTTCATTAACACTTCTAGCTTAGGGTTGATAGGTCTCTATTTTTGTCTCACATGTTTAGCATGGGGTTCTAGTTCAATAGTATGCTGGGATAAGTGGGTATCAAACCCTTTCAAATCATAATATTCTCATACAAAAATATCATTGAATTCTTGACATAATGAGACAAAAGCCTTCTTTTTTGGTTGGTTACATACCATTCCTAGCTTGAGGAACTTAACCCTAAATATATCAACATGCTGGTAATGTTCCTCTTTCACTGTCATGCTTGCTTTATCTCCTCTAAGATGGTCATCAGAGTTAAAAATGGACTCAAGGGTGACTTATCCCTTGGGTAACTTATTGCTTTTCAGCTGTAACATTTGGTCATTAGACTGATGAGAACTTTTATTATGATTAGCTTTAGAGAATTCAACTTCTTCTATCAAAACAATGAATATTTTCTCATCATTTTCAAAGACTTGCCAACTTACCTGATTATCTAGGATTGAAGGCCTCACAAGGACCCTCACATGATACAATTCAGAGCTTGTGACTTCTTTGGGAATGTCATGCCTATCTCCCATGTAAGCCAACTTATCTTCTTGCTTGTTTTGATTTCTTGGGATAGAAATTAGATTAAAATCACAAAATCCTTCTATCAAATCCCAAACCCTGTGCTTATACATCTTGAGAACATCATTCTTAGTGAGATTAGTACCATGAATTTGATTGACTACTAGCTCACTATCACCTAAAACCTTCAAACATTTGATTCCTTTCTTTCTGGCCCATTCTAAATCGTGAATCAAATCCTTGTATTCTACTTATTTATTAGTGTAGCTAAAATAAAAATGTACAATAGAGTAATACCTTTTCCCTTCTAGTGAAATTAAGATAGTTCCTCCTCCCAAACTAATTTTTCTTCTGGCACCATCAAAGAACAACTTCCATAGCTCAATATTTTATTGTTCTAGATTCACATCCTCTTTCTTCATCAAATTGAGGATCACTGCACCTTAATCATGAATGATATACATTCCTATATCAGATATTTTCATATTTCTAAAGGGATCATCTTCTAAATCCCTTTTGGCTCATTCATCTAAGACAATATCTGGAATGGTCTTAGTATTGGTCTCTGGTTCTGAATAAATAGGGTCTTGCTCATGCAATGTTTGATTGGAATTTATGGGGCTAGGTGTATAAGGTTCCACGTGATTTTTTGAAAAGGCTTCAGACTTGATTCTAACCCTTGTACCATATCTAGTTTTAAAGTATAAATGAGACTAATCTATTGAAAGGTATCCCCCCCAACCTAGTGGTTAAATATTTTCTTAAACAAATACAAAAGTAGGGAGGTAAGTCAATAACATAGGCATCCTTAGGAATTGAGAAGTTAGGACATTCATGTAAAGTGAGGCTTAGGTCCTTAACAAATCCAACCGTGTTGATTGATGACCCATCTAATTAAACAACAGGTCTTTCTAGTGGCTCATAAGACAATCCTAGGGTGTCTACTAGATGCTTAGATATTACTGAACTACTTTCCCCTGAGTTAATCATACAATTATGTACCAAAAATTTCCCAACAACAATAATAACATAGAAAGGAGGGGGTTTAACCTATGGAGCTATGGTGGGTTGGAAGATTCCTTCTCCATTTTTCTTCTCTTTCTGAGATGCTTCAACCATCAAGACTCTAGGTTGTTTTGAAAAATTCTCATCATTTAATGAAATCCTAGCCAAATAATTAAGCATTTAATTCCTTTTGCCCAGGAATGACCAAAGTGTCTATCATAGACACACTTATGGAATTTTTCTTCATTTGTTCAACAATATTGAAAGACCCTAAGCTCACCTTTGACTATCATTTTTCTGTAGTTGTTAGGATTACGTAATACAGAGAGTGGGGGGGGGGGGGGTGTTAATCAATATTACATAACTTTGATCTTTTCAAATTTAAACAATTATAAACAATCTAAAGTAATGCAGAAAATAAAAGAACATAGGGTATATGCACAAAGATGGGGGACCAAAAAGATGGCTCTTTTCTTTTTGGTGCCAAATCACGCATAGTGCATACACACTAAAGGGTGTGTGCCCTATAGTGCACATGCCCTATAGCTTGGGTTTCCCAAGCCTTAGGCTTGGGAAATCCAAAACAAAGCGCGTGTGTCAAATAGTTCATGCACCAAATAGGGCACACACGCTTTGTAAAAGCCCAAAATTTCCACCCCCATGCACCCTATGCAAAGCCACAAAAGTGGAACCCATATTCTTACATAGTGTGTGCATGCTATGAAAAAATAGAAATGGAGAGAGATAAGGGATAGAGAGGGGTTTATAAGGGAGGAGAGAGGGAGAGAGAGAGAGAGAGAGAGAGAGAGAGAGAGAGAGAGAGAGAGAGAGAGAGAGAGAGAGAGAGAGAGCATCATGAAAACCATTTACATCATCTAGGATCTTGATTATCCAATCTTCATTTAATCATTCAAATATTAGTAAAGAGGAAAATACTATCTTCTTTCACAAGATCTATCAACAAAATACTTCTTTGGTTCCTTTAACAAACAACTTCGATACTGTCCCAAGTTTTATAATTTTCAAAGATTGAGTTATTTGACCAACTAAATCTCCAAACCAAAATTTATGGAAATTTTTTTTTTTAGATAACTAAAATAGCTATAACCTCACCAAATATTAAGGTTTGAGGACCCCATTTTATTCCTCAAACAATTATTGTTTCAAACTAAAAATTTTGATCCATATCCCTATCATAATTCAAATTTAAAACACCAAACCTTGCCTAGGGCATCCCATATCTTTCTAAAAAATAATCCAAATGATACCAAAACAATTTCATCTAAATAATGTATGAATATAGTTTCATAATATGTAATCTATTTATTTTTCCCATACATAAATCATTCTACAAGCACAAACCACTTCCTGTAACTCCAATGCAGATCTTTAAAAACCAGTTTCCATTCAAATACACATAGCTTTCACAAATTTGAATTAAAAAAAATCAAACCAAAAGGAAATGAAATATAATGCATATATATTCCAAATAAATATTATTATAGGTCTTAAATCTTTGATATATGTCTGTACCAAATAGTGCAATACAACTATTCTCACGAGATATTGAATCTACAACCAACAACTTCCACCAAAACGTGCATAACTTATTCATTTATTTATATAATTGAACCAAACCAAAATAATGAGAAATAGGATTCATAATTCTATCCATCCATGACTATATTAAAGGGTTTCTAGGCTGTACGTGTCCGTACAAGGCTTGGAACCAACACTAAAACTGAAAAACCAATCAAAACAACAACAATAGAATGCACCAAAAAATATATCAAAACATTTCCTCTCCTCAAATATGATTTGGTTTGACCATACAATGTTATTTATAAAGTATTTGGTAGCTTTTAACTTCATAACCAACTCCTATACCAACTATCTACCTTTTTATATAATTTTTTGCAATGTTAGCAACTTTCTCAATGTTGCATTTTTCAACTTTTTATGCAACTTTTACATTTTTGACAAAATGACATAAAAAATTTGTCAAACCTTTCTATACATATCCAAATGGAATATTTAAGACCTTTTATAATTATTTTACCCTTGCATGGGTCTTTTACACAAATTTTACCATGTAGACCTAAACATGACCTATTTGACAACTTGAACAATATTATGCACATGCTTACATTTCTTGTCAATACATTTACAAATGGATTCAAAATGAATCAATACATCATATAATTGACTTTAAATGACTCAAAAACCTTATATATGTCATAGTGACCTCTAGGATTAGGTGCCCCTACACCATACTACTGGCCTTGAAAATTTTCCAAGTCTCTTGGAATGGTGTGCCATAACCTACAAAAAAAATTATAGCAAAAATCTTCACCTTTACCTTCATGTACCTTTTCCTCTTCATGCCTCTTCTCTCATCAAATTTCCTTTAAGGACACAGGACTGCCCTCAAAATCATCTTCTCAAATACTCCTATCAGTGGAGCATTAATCGCTGCAACTTGATGGTGCCTTATCAGTCAGAGATCCACCTTTACCATTGCAGCTTCAAACTCACCATAAAAAACTCTCCCATGTGCCTCACCTAGGAGTCCTCCTCTTTGCCTCCCTCCCTAGTCTCTTAGCAATCAAATGGACCACTCCTTGGGCTTGGACCTTCTCTTGGCCCTTTAAAGACTTCCATTGTATTTACAACCAACCCAACCTTCATATGCAGGAAGATGGATGAGAACCTGCAACCAAAACTCATCAACAAAACAAATACAAAATCTCCAAGGTCCTGGTGTGGATTGCCTCCCTTGGCACTCTACCCACACACTCAAGATCTTCAAGCTCTGATACCACTTGATGCAGAGCATCATGCAAACCATTTACATCATCTAGGATCTTGATGATCCAATCTTCATTTAATCATTCAAATATTAGTAAAGAGGAAAATACTATCTTCTTTCACAAGATCTATCAACAAAATACTTCTTTGGTTCCTTTAACAAACAACTTCGATACTGTCCCAAGTTTAGTTTTCAAAGATTGAGTTATTTGACTAACTAAAAATCCAAACCAAAATTTCTAGAAACAAACAAATTTTATAAATAACTAAAATATCTATAACCTCACCAAATCTTAAGGTTTGAGGACCCCATTTTATTCCTCAAACAATTATTATTTCAGACTGAAAATTCCGATCCATATCCCTTTCATAATTCAGATTTAAAACACCAAACCCTGCCTAGGGCATCCCATATATTTTTCAAAAATAATCCAAATGATACCAAACAAATTCCATCTAAATAATGTATGAATATAGTTTCATAATATGTAATCTATTTATTTTTCCCATTCATAAATCATTCTACAAGCACAAATCACTTCCTGTAACTCCAATGCAGATCTTTAAAAACCAGTTTCAACTCAAATGCATAGAACTTTCACAAATTTTAGTAAAAATGACTCAAACCAAAAGGAAATGAAATTTAATTCATATATATTTCCAATAAATATTATTATAGGTCTTAAATCTTTCATATGCATCCGTACCAAATAGTGTAACATGACTATTCTCAGGAGATCTTGAATTTGCAACCAACAACTTCCACAAAAATGTGCATAACTTATTCATTTATTTATATAATTGAACCAAACCAAAATCACGATAAAGAGGATTCATCATTCTATCCATCCATGACTATATTAAAGGGTTTCCAAGCTATACATGTCCATACAGGGCCTGGAACCAACACTAAAATTGAAAAACCAATCAAAACAACAACAATAAAATGCACCAAAAAATATATCAAAATATTTTCTCTCCTCAAATATGATTTGGTTCGACCATAAAATGGTATTTATAAGGTATTTGGTAGTTTTTAACTTCATAACCAACTCCTAGACCAACTATCTACCTTTTTAAATCATTTTTTTGCAATGTTAGCAACTTTCTCAATGTTGCATTTTTCAACTTTTTATGCAACTTTTACATTTTTGAAAAAATGACTTAAAATTTTTTTCAAACCTTTCTATACATATCCAAATGCAATATTTAATACCTTTTATAATTCTTTTACCCTTCCATGGGTCTTTTACACAAATTTTACCATGTAGACCTAAACATGACCTATTTGACAACTTGAAAGAATCAATACATCATATAATTGACTTTAAATGACTCAAAAACCTTATATATCTCATAGTGACCTCTAGAATTAGGTGCCCCTACACTAGAGAGAGAGAGAGAGAGAGAGAGAGAGAGAGAGAGAGAGAGAGATTTGGGTGAGAGCTAAGCTAAGTATGTTGTAGCGATGGGGTCAAAACCAAGTGATTTGTGATCAAATGAGTCAAAACCCTTTGGGAATCCTTTTTCCAACTTCAGTTTGGCCTTAGAAATCCATGATGGATTGTTCGAGGTAACCCTGCTAAAGGCTTACTGAATCCTGAAATTTGGCTAAGTTTGGAATTTTTTTAATCTAGAATTTGCAGCTTAACTCCTATGAAGCTGGAACCTATCCCAAATATCCTGGAAGTATTATATTTTATAATTTATATAAATATAACTTAAAGTATAAGTAATCAAACTTATACTTAAATGTTATATTTGTATAAATTACCCTCTCTCTTTATATATCTATGTGTGTGTGTGTGTGTGTGTCTTACATAGGGCGCACACCCTATAGGGCGTGCACACTATGTTAATCTATGCCTTTCATGGCACGCATGTGCTATGAAAGTCATAGATTTAAATAGTGTGTGCCCTTTGTAAAGAATTTGAATTTACCAATCCTAAGGCTTGGATTTGCCTTGGAGATCCAACCCAAAGGCTTGGATGATTGAAATAGGCCTGTGACATGTTTTCTAGTAGACATACAAAAATATGACATATTTTTTTGTGTACTCCTCGTTAGGTTTACTCGTGGCTCAAGAACATAAAAATTAGATGACGTGATACTGTAGATGTCTCTGTTAGCTATCTAAGCATATAATTTATTTTGAGTTCTAATTATGTTAAGTTTTTCAAATCTAATTTCTTTTGTGTGTATGTCCATTTTTTGTAAAAAACCAACATGCAGTATTTTGGGCATAGATTTTGGCTGGTTCATCTAATTTTGCAACAAGTTACATTGTTAGAAACTAGACTTTATTCTAAACACTTTTAAGAAAAAAGAAAATTTAGGGTAAAAGCACAAAGTTGTGTCACGTTTCAGGACAACTTATCAGCACAGTTGAATTTGAGTATTTCTAACTAAAATTATTTTTTGTCAAACATATGGTGTAGCTAGATTCATTCTAACTAAGTTAGATAAGTTCTTCACCTTTTCCAATTGGAAATATCAATTAAATGCATGTTTTATAACAATTACTAAAGATATAAAATTAGTTCATAATAGTGACGTTTCAATAACTCTTACCCTTTTTAATGATATTTTTTTACAAATATAAAAATACCCTTTTTTAGAGCACAGAGTCAAGATTATTGTCATATAATTTTTATAGTATTTTAATTAGATCTAATATATTATAATTTCAAAATACTACAAGTAGGTATTTTAACATTCGAGAACAAGATGCTTCAAAAATAGAAAAAAAATAGTAAAGCTTATAAAAAAAATTGAAAATTTATATTTAACACTAGAGGAGAGAGTTATCTTCAAGAGCGTGTAATTTATTTTCTGAATGGTGTAGATTTGATAGGTGAAATTTGACGCGAGATGAAAACTATTGATTTCAGGTATGTTCGACTTTGAGTAGTTATAACAGAGAAAATATACATTGAAAACTAATTTTTCTTCTTTTTTGCACTAGCTATACATTTTATCTATGACATATTTTGAAATCAAAGGAAAAAGAGATTATTTGCATATATTTTTTTGGTGCGGACAAGACCCTCATTTTTCAGCATTTTTCAGCAAGTAAAAAATGGACTTAAAAAATTTAAAACCTATGTGAATTCTTGTTCAAAAAAAATTAAAAAAATTATAGCCATAAACTTCATCCACTTTTACACATTTCATTAGTTTACATCATCTCCAAATTTTAAACATAAATGTCATTTTTATGTCATTAAAGTTAAAATTTTTGTGTGTTGTTGACCTTCTCCTTTATAAAAGTGTGACACAGCTTTCTCCTTTTACTTTTTAATTTTTGATTAGTTTTAAATGATTTCTAGGGGGAGCACACAAAAATTTCATGTTTTCAGGATGTGTGCACTTCGTAAATTCATAAAAAATTATACGTTAATCAAAAAATTACCAAAAAAATCCATGATAAACTGCGTGGTGTTAGCTAACTTCTCACCAGAGTGATTAAAAAAATTCAAAAAAAAAGTTAAAATTTTAGGGGGAGCATACCAGATGCTATGTTATATTTTTGGATAAAAATAGGACCACTTTTTGTGCTCCCCCTTTTTGAGGGCCTTAATTTGCACCATTTTCAAAATAAGTTAGTAGTTTAGGAACTAGATTCAGAGTATTACAACTCTTGTTTTTGTCGCATCTTAAAATTTTTTGTCTAACTATCTTCAATTTCTTGTTGAAGTTCATAGTTTTTTGATTTCAGGAAAAAAGTGACATCTTATACCCCCTTTTTGGTCCCCCATCTTTGTGCACTTACCGCATATAAGCATAACACATTACTCATTACACCATGATTTATTCTCAAGGAAACCCTAGCCAAAGGGGAAACCCCAATGGGGATGGTACCCACAAATAGCACTAAAATATAATATCCATGTTAGGAGATCTAGCCCTAGTGTTAGGAGATGATTGTTACATAGTACATTTCCTTGTTAGAGAAATAAAAAACCCTGTTAGGGGTATACAAAACACCTAATTAAAGGTGGTGAGCACATTGCTCTTACAATCAATACTGGTCTCAAAAGAGTTCTCAAAAGGGGAACAATACAAGCACTTATCTTGCTTTGATAGGTCCAGTTATAGCTCTGCCTCTTACTGATATCACATCTAATCTCTTATCTTATATTCACAAACTTTCTCCATCATCATAATCATAACCATACCTCACTTTCACAAAAGAAATCTATACTTATACAAAATCAACCTTCTAGTCGGCTTCACAATTACCCTACAAAACATAATGATAACTCATGAAAATGATATACTTTATTCACTTATCTTATCATGTTACCATATCAACTATACTCTCCTTGATCTTCACAACTATTTATATACCTTGTTACACTGTTTTACTATCTCTGCATACCTTCTGAATACTGTATCTCACATATATGGTAACCAAAACTCATGTACTTTTAATTAAAGCATATATACATCCCAAAATAGCTCCCGTAAACTTTGCAAACTCTCATACCTCATATATCTTTATTGGTGACCAAAACTATATCACCCTACCATGTTATCCTAATTCTAGACATAGTCATTTTCATGACTGTGACTCCAATAGAAATCTTTTATCATGCGATCACTCCAAACATAAGTGTTTCCATAAATGAAAAATCTCAAATGATTCCAAGTTCTCCAACACATCACATGTCAGCAATCTCTCCCTTTGGAATTGATGGAAACACTTATAAAAATGACTAAGTGTCACAATACAACTCCCTTCTTTTCTTTTTCTTTTTTTCTACTTTTTGTTTCTTTTCTACATCTTTTCTTCTCTCTACATATGACTCTACATATTTCTTTCTCTTCCTCATTTTTCCTTTTCTTCCTCTCCCTTTGACATCAATGGAAAAGGTACTATCAAAATTGCAAAACTTAAGCACAAATGGTTTAGTGCTTACTCACCAGATTTAAGACATCTTGGAAAGAGTTTTCCAAGGTCTTAACTTCTTGAAGCCATAAATTTATCAAAAGTTCACTAACATGGATTAATCCATTTAGTTAATATGACACTATCTTAGCTGCCTTAAGCTTAGTAAGAGTATATACATACATTGAGCCTTCAACTTTGATCATCTCTGAAAGATGAGTCTCCAACATTGTGAGCTTAAGCGTCAATAAGATTCTTAATAAGCCAAATGTATTTGCAACTGTCCCTTTCTCTATTTCCAGTACTCTTATCTTTTCCAATAGTCTAGATGTTTCCTTGTCTATTTCTCCCATAGTTTGTGAAGATGATTCACAGCTATCCATTAGACTGTCAAGGCTAGCCCTATCTACAACATCATATATTACTGGTGCATCCATGACTTCTCAAAGAGATTAGGTCTAAATACCTTAACACACCTGAATTTGATGCTTTTCTCCATGTGATCACATAACCACTTTTCCAGATGACTGATAACATTCTCTATTCTATTCTCCTTAAGCACTGATAAATAAATGGTGTACATTTGAGATCCTTTAAGTGCTTTTATCCATCACAAGCTAAGTGTGTGGAATAAATACAGGTAGCTCAACTTTGCATACTGTCCAATCAATACCAAACTCACGAACACAGAAGAGTAATCTCCAAGTGTTGCGCTCTCATCCATAGACTCCACAATGTCTCTACACATCATTCCAAAGCTCGCATGATCTTACTCCATATATATAGGGGCTGGATAATTCTTGTTTATTGCATGCATTGCACCCCAGAAGGCCATGCAACCATTTAGGTCGATGCCTCAAAAAAATCATCATGTGAAGACATAGTATCATATACTATCTCTCCCTGAATGATTCTTTTGTTTAAAACTTTCACCTTCCATATTTGGTCATCCTCCTTGCTCTTTGATTTCTTGAAATGACTCCCAAAATCCTCTATGTATTTATCAAAACTCTTACCACTGTCACCAACATTTTTCCTTATAACAATAGGAGGTAGTCCTCTTGGTTCACTAGGTATTCTTGGTCCTCTTCTATTGTCTTCTCTATTATATCTGCAAAACATCGCAATGTGACCTAGTTTGTTACATTTGTAACAAGTAGGTGGTTTGCTTCTGTCTTGATTAGTCTGAATTTACAATACCTTGTTGTATGCCAAAAGTTATTACATTTTTTACATGTGATCTTAGTTGTCATTTCTTCTTTGATATAGTCTTTCTTATATCTAGATTGATCATGTTGTTTTCAATTTGCCTTCTTGTGTCCATATTCATAGAAATTAAAATATTAGCTAGAAAAGGGCTTAGAGTTATCTTTACTTATATAATCTCTTTTCATGTGACCAAATTTGTTACATATGAAACATCTACCTCTGAATGGTGTAAGTGTTTCTCTAGGTTCTTCATGAGTAGGTCTCTCCTTAGGAGTAGGCCTTTCTTCAGTCTTTGCCTCATTTGATTCTTCTTGGGTTTTTTAACTTCTTGCTTCATTGAATCCAATTCCAGACATATCTACTTTAGGCTTTTGTCTTGCTCTTAGTTCATCAATCTTGTCAATGCTCATGTGTAGCTTCTCAATATGTAATTTGGCTTGAGTGAGTTCACATTTAATGATCTGATGATATTTTTCTAATTCCTGATATTTATCTTTGTATTGGTCAAGTTCAGTCTTCATTTCACTTATTTGCTTGTTAGACTCTTTTAGTGATTCTTCAACTTTGATTCTATCATCCTTTTCATGCTGAATTTCTTTAATAATCAAAAGATTGATTTGTTCTTTCTCTTTCTCTAGCTTCTTTATTTTGTCTGATGTGTCATTGTCTGAACCTTCTTTGATCTTCTCCATAAGGTCTTGCCTCTGATTCTTTGCAATCTCAAGTCATTCTTTTAGTTTTCTCATGAAACCTTCTGCTCTTCTTAATTTAAATTGTAGTTCACCATTCTTAGCTTTCATCTTATCTAGATCTTCAAGTGTAGCCTCAAAGTTCTTTTTCATATCTCTTGAATAGAGATTCTTATCTAGCTTAAGCTTTTAGGCTTTCTTTCCAAGGGCCAATAGATCTGATACCAATTGTTAGGATTAGGGAATACTGAGAGGGGGGGTGAATCAGTATTACAAAACTTTGATCTTTTCAACTTCAAACAATTATAAACAATCCAAAGTAATACAGAAAAGAAAATAACATATAAGCATAACAAACTACTCATTACACCATGATTTTTTCTCGAGGAAACCTTGGCCAAAGGGAAAACCCCGGCGGGGAAGGTAGACACAAATATGCACTAAAATATAATATCCCTGTTAGGAGATCTAGCCCTATTAGGAGCTGATTGTTACATAGTACATTTTCTTGTTAGAGGAATACAAAACCCTAATAGGGGTATACAAAACACCTGATTAAAGATGGTGAGCACACTGCTCTTACAATCAATACTGGTCTCAAAAGAGTTCTCAAAAGGGGAACAATACAAGAACTTATCTTTCTTAGATAGTTCTAGTTATAGATCAGCCTCTTACTAATCTTACATCTAATCTCATCATAATCATTACCATACCTTTATTTCACAAAAGAAATCTATACTTATAAAAAATCAGCCTTCCAGTCAGCTTCACAATTACCATACAAAACATAATGATAACTCATGCAAATGATATTTATGGAGTCCACACTCTTACATTACTAAAGAGTTGGAAATATACTCTATTCACATGTCTTAGCATGTTACCATATCAACTATACTCTTCTTGATCTTCGTAATTGTTTATGTACCTTGTTACACTATTTTACTATCTTCACATATCTTCTGAACAATGTACCTTATAGATCTGGTAACTAAAACTCATGCACTTTTAACTGAAGCATGTATACATCCCAAAATACCTCTATTTAACTTTGCAGACTCTCATACCTCATATATCTTTATTGTTGACCAAAATTGTAGCATTGTACCCTGTTATCCTGATTCTAGACTTAGTCATTTTCATGACTGTGACTCCAATAGAAATCTTCTTATCATGCAATCACTCCCAACATAAGTGTTACCATAAATGAAAACCCTCAAGTTATTCCAAGTGCTCCAAAACATCACATGCCAATAGTAGTAACCTCTTGTTTTGTTGATGCAAACTATGTTGCTTCTTTAGTTGGCTCCTTGACCCCCTTAGATTGATTTTGAAGTGAGGCTTGAGCATCCTTGGGTTGTGAGGCCATAACTAGAGATTTTTGACTGGTAGAGGCTGGTTGTTCAGCATCCAAATCCTTCTTCTTAGATCTTGTGTTGGCTGCAACTGGAACATAGTTCTGGTTATCATTTAGGGAAAAGTTGACCCTACAAAACTCCTCCTTCTGGAAGTTAACAAGTGCCACCTCTGGTGTATTGAGATCATTTGAAGCACTGGGTTGGCCTTGCTAGATCTTTGATTCTTGAGACATCACCTATGGGAGCATGACATTGTTATGAACCATGAGGGATTGGCCATACCCATTGAGACACATCCCTTGAATGTCCTTTTGATTACATGGACATCTCCATTGGTATTATTTTTCCATATTGTTCTTAGCTACAAGAGAAAGCTCTCGAGAGGTGCTAGGGATATTAGGATTATAGGGCTGGCTAGCTTTTTTATCATAGTTTCTTTCTTGGCCTTATTTGACTGATTGGTTGATGCAAGGGAATGGATCTAAGGGGCCAAAGGATGACACACCCTAAAGATCCAGCCTACTCAACAAGACGTGAAAGAAACAACAATAGAGTGGCAGAGAGAAGAATGGAAGATCAATCATATATTAACTTTAACAAAATTCATACATGCTAGTCTGTAAAGCCTTCTCAATTACGACCTGATATTATAATGAATTAAAAAATTCCTCAAACATGGAGGATCTTCCAACAATCTCTCAAAATATATCTTCTATCTTGTAACTAGAACTGCCTCCTAAACTACAACCAACAACTACATTTATACAAGAGTCTACCGAACTGAGTCGGCCTTCAGATCCATAATCAATGGAAGGAATGGTCAGATCTAGGACCACATGATGCCTAATGATGGATACTAGTATTAAATCCATGACCTATAATAAATGCACAAGTCGGCCCAAGAGAAACTCAAAATCAACTACTCGATAAGCAAGAAAATCTGAGCAACAGACAAGCATCACTGAGCGTCAGAGAAAAAACTGACCACCCAGGAGATAATCGACCACACTTGGTAACCAAAGGAAACTAACCAACTACCAACCAACTCGGTCAAAGTAGGAACTAAGCAACACAAACAAACTCAAATTTCTTTTTGGTGACATAGGATTGCTAAGATGCTCTTGCATCAGATACCTGAGGTTCTTTTGAAATGATTCTTAGAATCATTTAGTAGGTATGGCATGAGCTGCATCCAAATCAGACTGTAAAATCCATGAACTATCGTCAATTGGTCTATTCTTCTACTTTACCAAATATTCTATATACTATTTTCCTCTTGTAATCTTGCCAATTCTTTCCTGTAAAATCTGCTCAACTTCTTCTTTCTGCTTCTTAGGATATTCCATTAGTACTACCATGTCTTAATTAGATTCATGATACTCATACAAATCAGCAATATTGAAAATAGGTGATATGTCCATATCATCAGGTAACTCAATCTCATATGCGTTTCCACTATCAAATTTCCTCAAAATCTTGCAAGGTCCAAACTTCTTCATCTTCAGCTTGCCATATGTTCCAATAGGAAATTGACCTTTCTTCAAATGAACCATTACTTCATCACCAACATCAAAAGTTTTATGTCTCCTTGATCTATCAACTCTATGTTTGTATATTTGATTACCCTCTTCCAGCTTCAGCTTCACATCTTCATGCAATGTCTTCATGTACTAATCAAATTTCACTCCTTCAACACTTCTTACTTTCATCAACAATGTCTCTCAAATCAGATATACCTCTTGGTTGTATGCCATTCACAATCTCAAATGTTATTTTCCCAGTACTCCTATTAATTGAATTATTGTATACAAACTCTTCTTGTGTCAACACAGAATCCCAATTAGTCGATGTGTCTCCAAGTAAACATCTCAAAATATTTCCCAAACTTTTATTCACAACTTCAGTCTATCGATTAGTTTGTGGGTGAAATGTAGAACTATATTTCAACTCAGTGCCAAAATTTCTCCAAAGAGTCTTCCAAAAGTATCCAACAAACTTACTATCTCGGTCAGAGATAATACTCCTCGGTAACCCATGGAATCTAACAATTTCCTTAAATAAAAGATTTTCTACATGTACTGCATCTAATGTCTTCCTACAAGGTATAAAATGTGCCATCTTTGAAAATCTATCTACCACAAAAAATATAGAATCATTACCTCTTACTGTCTTTGGTAAACCAAGAATAAAATCCATACTGATATCAATCCAAGGTTTCTCAAGTACAACAATCGGTGTATACAATCCAGTATTATGACTTACTCCTTTTGCAACTTGACAAACTCCACAACTTTTCACAAATTTCTAAACATCTTTGTATAACTACAGCCAATAGTATTTCTCCTTAAAAAAATTCAATGTCTTATCAATCCCAAAATGTCTAGCCAAACTACTACTATGTTTCTCCTTTATCAAATTAGTTCTCATTGGTCCTCTCGTTATACACAACTGAATACCTTTGAACAACATACCTTCATGAATGAAATATTCTTCCCATTTTGTACTTGGTTTATCTTGAATAGGTTCTCTGCAGTTTCTCCATGGCTCAGAAAAATCAAGATCAGTTTCATACAAATCTCTCATCTCATCAAAACCAAGACCTTCAATTTTCATCTCGGTCATAAGATATCTCCTTCTACTCAATGCATCGACAACTTGGTTAGTGACTCCACTTTTATGTTTTATCACAAATGTATAAATCTACAAATACTCAACCCATTTCATATGTCTCTAATTTAACTTATTCTAACTACCCAAATACTGTAAAGCCTTATGATCAGTATACAACACAAATTCTCTAGGTATCAAATATTGTCTCCATTTCTTTAGTGCTTGAACAATAGCATAGAATTCTTGATCATACACATAATATTTCCTTCTAGCATCATTTAGCTTTGCACTAAAGAAAGCAACAGGTTTACCTTCTTAACTCAACACAGCTCCAATTGCACTTCCACTTGCATCACATTCCACTTCAAATACCTTAGTGAAATCAGTTAATGCCAAAATAGGAAATTCAACAACATTTTGCTTTAGAGTCTCAAAACT
This sequence comes from Chamaecyparis obtusa, assembly GCA_027943335.1. Taxonomy (NCBI): domain Eukaryota; kingdom Viridiplantae; phylum Streptophyta; class Pinopsida; order Cupressales; family Cupressaceae; genus Chamaecyparis; species Chamaecyparis obtusa. The sequence goes on from BSBK01013994.1 coordinate 113,565, forward strand.
TCTGTTAGCTCCATGTGTCCACTTGAATTCTCTTTTATCTCCTGTCATAGTCACAGTCATTATATGCACCCTAAAATGGTTGCCTAGACTTTGGGCCCCATTTATTCAATTTGTCAAATATCAATTTCCTGAATCAATGCTTTGCAATTTTCAAATCAATTCCTTGATCAAATCGCAATTAAATCAATAATTCAAATATTTCTAAGGTTTGATCATTTCATCAATAATTTTATTTAATTAAAAAAAATATTCTCTTTTAAATAAATAAAATAGACTTATTTAATTAAAAGAAATATCTTAAATAAAATAATCTTATTTAATTAAAACCCCTTTTAATTGAATGATTTTATCTTATTTAATTAAATATTCCTCTTTTTATTAAATAAACTTATCTTATTTATTTAAAAGATAATTCCTCTTTCAAATAAATAAAATCCCCACTTAAAGCAAAATCTGTGATGGAAAAGGAAATAAATCAAATAAAAACAAAATAAAAATCCTTTTCCTGATTCTTTCAATAATTTTATTTAATTGAAAGAAATATTCCCTCTTAAATAAATAAAATAACTTTATTTAATTGAAAGAAATATCTTTTAAAATGAAATAAATTTATTTAATTAAAATCTTTTTTAATTAAATGATTTTATCTTATGATATCTCTCTTTTAATTAAATAATGTTATCTTATTTAATTAATAGAGAATCATTCTTTTAAATAAATAAGAAATCCTCTTAAAGCTCTTTGTGATGAAAAAAGGGAAACAAATAGTTAAAAATAAATAAAATCCCTTTTCTCTCCACACTTTCTAAAAAATGAGCTTTATTTCCTCTTTTTGGATTTATCTCACATTGCTCTTGAGGATGCATTCTCTTCCACATTTTCCTATATAAGGAGCCCTTTCCTTCTCATTTCAGATCAGAGAATTTCCATGTTATTGTTATACTGCAGGTTTGGAGAGCAATCTTGGAAGAAGCTTGTTGAGCACATTTGGAGCTTGCATATTTGAGACTTCTTTCTTCTTGTCTTCTTCTCTCATGCCTTATGGCAATCCATAGTTTAGATTAATATTGCATTCACATAATAGTTTAAATTCATGTTTCCTTTCATAGATTAACATTGTATAAGCATTCATTTCAATAGAATAGTTTATTTCTTGCATTGTTATCATCTAGACTAGTTTCATTTGCATGCAATAACTTGATGATCATGGAGATTAGCATGCTTGTTATTCATCTTTGAATCTCTTGTTTCTTGGTGTACTTGCATGGGCATAACTAGGTCAATCTGAGGGCCTCATATACAAACCCCTGCACTCCACGAATAGAGAGCCATGAATCACTGTTTGAGACCTCAATCTTGAGTGTTCTTGAATGTAATGATTCACAGAAGTGTGACTACTTTCTAGCACACTTTTTTGGTGCCCACCGTGGGGCAGAAAAGATTAATTTCTGGCCTCATTCTTGATTAGTTTTTCAGTTTTAGTGTTGGTTCCAGGCTTTGTACGACCATGTAAAGACAATAAATCTTATAATATAGTAATTTATGGATAGAATGATGAATCCAATTTCTCATGATTTTAGTTTGGTTCATTTTTATAAAGAAATGAATAAGTTGTGATCATTTTGGTGAAAGTGGGTATTTGCAGATTTGAGATTCTCTGAATACAGTTAGATTGAAACATCTAGTATAGACAAAGTATGAAGAATCAGGACCTATAATAATATTCATTGGAAAGATACATGAATTATCTTTCATTTCTTTTTGGTTTGAGTCATTTTTATTTATATTTGTGAAAGTTAAGAGCATTTGAGTGAAAACTAGTTTTTAACAATCTATATTGGAGTTGCAAGAAATGATTTTCTCTTAGAAAACAATTTATGAATGAAAAAAATAAATGGCTTACATATTTTGAAACTAGATTCAATAATAGTTGTTTTGAAATTGGTTTGGTTTCATTTGGATTCTTTTTGAGAAAGATATGTGATTCTCTAGACAGGGTTTGGTGTTTTAAATCTGATTTATGATAGAAAAATTACAGTCTGAAAAAGTTATTGGTTGAGGAACCAAATGGAATCATAAGACCTTATAATTTTTGGAAATGGTAGTTCTTGATGTTGGCTAAAAAATTCATTGTTTCTATAAATTTTAATATTGTGATTTTATGGGTCAAATAAATCAATCTTTAAAGACTGTCTTGAAGACAACAATGTTAAATCAAACTCCTAACAATTGATTTTCATATGTAGCCATCTTAGGGTTTTTTTTTTTTGGATGTGTGCTAAATGTTGTAGTGTAGATCTTTGGACCTAAGGTGAGTTATTAAAATCTCTATAACACTTGGTTTGGGCATAAAATCAATCTCTCATGTGTTTGGCTTGAGTGTTACATGCTTTCATAGAACACATTTTTGATGCTCTTAATGGGAAATGAATGAACATAGATTTGCTTTTATACAAGTTTGTGTTTAAGTGAATGCTTGTGTTTAAAAATTAAGTCATTCTTGGTTTCAAATATCAAAACATCTCATTGAGTAATCTAGGGCATGGATTCAATCCTAGTTTACATGAAGAGTTAAATGCACCACTTTGTGGACTCCATGTTTACTTGGAAAGTTAAATATTTCATGATTCAAACCCTCTTGCACTTATGAGTAGTATTGATTAGTAGTCTTAGATTACTTGTGATTGATCTAGATTGCTATCTTGGGTTGTTGGACTTTCTAATCTCTCGGCCCCTCGTTTCCGCCCTGTGGTTGCAATCTCAGTGCCACATTAAAGGGGAGGGGTCTATAAGAAAGAAGCGTTAATTGTTCCACTAGGCAACCCTTTTGTGCTTTTTGGAACTCACTTGTTTTCTAGGTTGTGGACTCATTTTTAGCTTATGTGGGGTGTTAAGTGTTCCACCTTGTGGACTCACCTCATATTTTCTTTAAGCGTTAAGTGTTCCACCTTTAGTGCTTTTCAATACTTTTTGGTAGAGAATTACTTACTTTTCATTTTTTTAGAAGGCCTGCTTGGGGATTTCATCACCTCAAGGGATGACCTTAACTCCCATGTTCTAGTGGAGTATAAATATCAGGAGGTGAATCCAAAGACACCTCTCTTGGGAATGAGTTAGATTTCACTCTTGGCTAAGCCTCAAAGAACTTTATACCTTTGAGAAGTAAAGGAGGAGATTTGGGTTACCATCTCCCCCTGGCAATGTGATTTCTGATTCTTCTCATCTATGGATTTGGGCCTAACGTACCTTGGGTATATTGAGGACACCCTTTAGAAAAGCCATGTATATCCTTGTAGACAGCTTGCTAGGATGTTGTTGTGTTCTGAGTGCCTACTAAAACATATCCAAGAACATACAGAAGTAGAATCTTTAAGGAGTAGCATACTAAGTCACTATTCTTGTTCATGTGCAAAGTTTCTTTTCCCCTTGCTCATTGTTTGAAGACAATTGCTTTCTTGAACTCCCTGATTGTTGTCTTATGTTCTTGATACAAATCCATTGATATACTTGCTTGGTCTTTGAAAATGAACAACAAACTGAAATACTGAGTTCTTCGATTAGGTGACTTGTCCCAGTTCTAGAGACCTGTTCTGTATTTAGGGTTCTTGTGTCCTTGACCTTTTGATTTAGTGATCCTTGATCTCATAAGTGATTTTTCTTGAGATTGGCAAATCAGGAACTATTCCTGTCAAATAGATAAATTTTCAGACTCTTTGATAACACACTTGGAGAAGTGCTAGTAATCTCTTTGTCCACCTATTTTCATACAATTCAAACTCATTATACTTTGTGTAAGTCATCCTCCTGATCCATACGTGCTTGAGTATTCACCCAAGAATTGAGCACCTTTGTGGCAGTGTTGGTTTGCACCTATTTGCAACAATTCTATTTTACCATTTCTCTTGGATAAGAGAAAACTTTTACTATCCTAGTCTAGTATTGACATTTCCTAGAATTTTCTATTTGCTTGAACTCTCCCTTTCATGTCAGTAACAACAAGATATCAAGTGACCCAAGGAAAGTGACCTCAGATAGTCTTCAACCAACTACCCCCAGTTTAGACTCGTCAAAAGAAAAAGGAAAAGGAACAATTATTTGACCAGTCGCCTAGGAGTAAGTTTGAAACCTAGTTTGACCCAAAGAGCCATTTTAGCAATTTGAGTACCCCCTCAGCACCTTCCCACTCAGGTATGGATATGAGTTATAATGTCACCAGGTGGGAGAGGGAAGCCATGGATCAAACTCTTGATGACATCTATGAAAGACACAGAGACAAGATTTTGTTTGGTAATTCCTCTCATGATGCTCAACCTAGTTCACCCCCCATCAACACTAGGTACCTAGATGCACATCAAAGAGCCAAAAGGCATGAGTGGCGAGATCACCTAGAACAATGGTCACAACACAAAGACCAAGACAATGAACCTGGTGATGCTCATGTCAATGCAACGTATACCAATGATTTGTACAAACATTCAAGACCAAACTCTCCACTTCAAACAACCTCAAGGCATACAAGTGAAAGGCTTAAAAGGATTGAGCGTGAGAAGAAAGCCTTTTTAGATGAGCAAGCTGCATAGCAAGAAAAATTTAGACAGCTTGAGGTAGAGAGCCAAGCTTTAATGGAAGTACAAAGGAAACTTTCTCAAGAAGAGCAAGATAGGCTTTTAGCCCAACAAATTAATACCAAATTGAACAATAGGGGTGCCAATAGTGGAAATAATTCTTCTCCCTCCACCCCTTCCAGAACACCAAGAAGTAGAAGGCAGTCAAGAACCCCTTCTAGATCTCCTAGTCCTAGAGGAAGAAGGGCCTCTCAGTATGCTCACTATAGGAGGCAGACCCCTCCCAAAAATTCAAGACCACACTCCCAACATGTACATCATGGTTCCCAACATGGAGGTGGTAGCTCACATTATGAACTTGATACTAAAGACTTCATGTGAATGCAACAAGAGCCTATCTTCCAATAGTATGTGGAGAGGTATTTGGAACAAAACAAAGATAAATTCTTCAAAAGTCTAATCAACAAGGGTGCCAGAATCCCTTATAATTTTGATGTGGACAACAAAATACAAAAGAAAAATCCCTCTCAAGAGGAAGAAATCCGCCAAATGAAGTAAATGATGGAGAAAATGATGCAACCTAAGAGCTCATTCTCACTAGACTCGATTTGTCCTAATCCATTTGACAAGAGTGTGAGTATGAAGGATTTTCCAAAGAGGGTGGAATTCCCTCAATATGATAAATATGATGGTAGTGGTGATCCACATGACCATGTGTGCCAGTTCTATACTGTGAGCTTTGAAGTATATCAGGATGACTCCTATTTGATGAGGTTATTCCTTAGAAGTCTTAAAGGACAAGCAATGGAATGGTTTACCTATATCACTCCCCCTGTCAAGACTTTTAGAGAAATTGTTCATCAATTCATTCAACACTTCGCATATAATCTGTCAAGATCTATTACTATGTTGGACCTATGAAACTTGAAACAAAATCAGGGGGAACCCTTTGTTACCTTCTTGCAAAGATGGAGGAGACAGTGCTCTCGGTATCCTAGGGCGATCCATGAGGATGAAAAGATTGACATACTTGTCAGTAACTTGGTGCATGAAATGAGATATGAGATCGAAAAGATAGTCTTCAATTCCTTTGATACCATGATTGAAACTACATGTCGCATTGAGGATGTTCTAAAAGAACAAGGCATTTTGACCAAACATAGCAACAATGGCAACAATGGTCAACAAAACAACAAGGATAAAGGGAAGAACAACAATTGGAACAAGAACAAACAAGTTGTCAATGATGGAGTTGTAGACTCTCCCCAACCTAAAGATCAAGGTGTCCTTCACTTGTCTAGTGCAGTTCAAGCTATGAAGCTCAATGCACCTCCTTAGCAAGAAAGTAAACCAAGATATCAGGAGAGGCCCAAAAAGGAGAAGTGACAATTTACCAAATTGGGTGACTCATATGAGGATGTTCTCAAAACTCTCATTGCTAACAACTTGGCACATCCTCAGGATCCTGCAAAACATTACATCCCTGACATTAAGCCACATTGGTGGGATGAGAAGGCTTTCTGTACGTTTCATAATGGCATTGGGCATACCATTGAGAATTTTTGGAAACTCAAGCACATTATCCAAGATCTCATTGAGAATGGAAAGCTTAAGGTGGATGGACTAAACACCAATGCTGATCACAAAGCATTTAAAGAGCCGTTGCCTAAGTATGACAAGGGGGAAACCTCTAAACCAAAGGATGGCAAGGCTGCAATCAACTACACTTACACAATGGCAGAAAATGTGGTAAACATGCTTGAAGTTGTGGAGCCAAGTGTTAATATGATGAGGATTAAGGACCCACATGGTTATGACTCTCCCCTTGTCTTTGACAAAGAACCTATTGTGGTGCTGAGAGGTCCTCATTCTAGGTTATCTTCTCAAGCCCTTAATGCTGTTACCAGTAGTCAAAGCCCTATTATTCTTAGAGGTCCTAGTTCAGGTCCATCCAACAAACCCAAGCAAGTGGCATCCAAGAATGTCACCAAGTCTGCCACTGCTCCCAAACCAAACTACAATCTTGTAAATCAATTATAGAAAACTCCAGCACAAATATCAATCTTGGAGCTTCTAGAGTTGTCCCCTAGACATAAACAAATCCTTGAGGATGCTTTGTGCATAGCAAATGTCCCCAAAAACATTGATATAGACCAATTCCAAGGCATGGTGAATCACATTACTAGCCCACATTACTTCTTTTTCTCAGAAGATGATGACAAATCCCTAATCCATCCACACAATCTTGCCCTTCACATTGAAGTAATGATTCATAAAACCCATGTCAAGCATGTGTTGATTAATGGGGGTGTTGGGCTAAATATTTGTACTTTAAGTTTGTTAAAAACTTTGGGCTATTCAAAGGAAGTGATCAACACTAAAAAGAAGATCACTATAAAGGCCTATGATGAGGCAGAACAAAGTTTTAAGGGGTTGGCTGTCCTTCCTATCAGGATTGGCCCAGTTGAAAAAGATATCTTGTTCAAAATTGTTGATACTAGACCCCTTGCATACAACATCTTATTGGGTAGACTATGGATTCATGACATGTAGGCAGTGCCATCTACCTACCACCAGTGTGTTAAGTTCCCCTACAATGGAGTAGAAATTTGCATGCCAGGGGATAGCACTTTATCAATTAATTCAATCTCAGCTAATGTTCATGTCCCTCTTAATCGAGAAGCAGAGGATTATCAAGCAACTTTAGCAGACTGTCAAGACAAGTTTAAATCAATAGACCTTGGCATGGGGGGGTATCAACTTAACTCTTTTGCAAAGATGCTTGTTTCCCCTAGGCCCTATGGAAAACCTTCATAGGAGATGAAACCATCTTCTTCGGCAATGACACTATTTGACAAGTTTGTGCAATCCTCAATACCAATACAAGATGAAAAAGAGGAAGTAGCTATTCGAGATTGGATATACAAAGAGGAGAAGTACCAGCACAATGAAAATTTATCCCCCTCTCCTAAGTCCTATGAGAGAGGATATAATTTTGTCAAGAAGATGGGTTATCTAGGATATGGCCCTCTTAGTCACAGGTTAGATGCTAGAGCTGAACCACTTAATCATGATCTTTTTGGATGTAAATCTAAGAAACTAGTTGGCCTAGGCTTTATGAAGAATAACAAGTGCACTGTCCCCATTCCTGATAGGCGGTATAGTGAAGATGACATAGAATATGTACCAGATTTGACAAATCAACAAGACATGACAGATGATTGGGTACCTTCAACAAATCTCCTTTGGGGAGATTCTAGAGATTTAACAATTGACAGTCCTCCTATCCTAGCTACGATAGATAGTGACTATATGAATGCAATATTGACTATGGATAGTGTCTCCATCCCACCTACAATGGATGGTGATAATTCAAATAATTTTGTGATTGAGAAAATTTCTAGAGGAGAGGAAACTCTTCCAAATCTTGAGGCTTCTACATCACGAGGCCCCAACAATAATTTAGAAATAGACTCTCATGATTTTGAATGGGATTCACTCTTAGATGCAATAGTTGACTTGGATATGGATGTTATCCACGCTTATAGTTCTCAACCAGACGTAGTTGATGAGTCATGTGTGAGATTAGATGATTGGAACCCACGTGTCACATTAGTAGATGATTCTTTGCTCGATAGGGTAAATTCTGATTTAGACACCTTAGAGGGATACTTGACAGACTCCAATTCTATGTTCACCAGAGATGACATCACCTATATCCGTAATCTTGAACCAGTCATTAACCTACCGCTTATTGACCCCAACCTTATTGATTGGTCTCAACGTTATCAAGAGCCTCAACTCTTGATATTTCACACTGACTCTGAGATCACCTGCTATCTAAATAACATTGAACCTATAGTCTCTTCCACCAGTGAACTAGCTACTAGTATGATAGAACCTGACATCAAGTACCTTAGTCACAAGATAAAAAGAAAAGAAAAAAAGAATAATAGTTTTGATGGCGAAAACCACTGTGTGGCCGTGTCAGAACCAAAAAAAGTAAAAATAAAAAATGTATCCAAGGGTGAAAACCTCTTTGAGGCACCTACAGATGAGGTACTTGATAGTCTCCCAAGCTATTTTTAGGACAGATCATCAATATTGGTTGAACCTACAGAAGCTGTTAATTTGGGCATAGAAGAGGGTCCAAAAATTGTACATTTGGCTAAATCTTTATCACCTCAAGAAAAGAAAGCCTACACTGAGTTCCTCCAAAAGAAGAAAATTAATTTTGCATGGACATATTCAGACATGCCAGGGCTGGACACTAATCTCATTATGCATCATTTGTCCATAGCTCCAAGTGTCAAACCAGTCAAACAAAAGTTGAGAAAAATGCACCCTCATATAGCTCTTCTAGTGAAAGCTGAATTAGAAAAGCTCCTTGGTGCAGGATTCATTAGAGCTATAGGCTATGCTGACTAGATTTCCAACATTTTCCTATTTCCAAACATGATAAATCCATCTGAATCTGCACAAATTTTAGAGATCTTAACATAGCATGCCCAAAGGATGATTTTCCACTTCCTAACATAGACATGATAGTGGACATGATGGCGGGCTATGAGATCTATTCCTTGATGGATGGTTTTTCTGGGTATAATCAGATCAAGATTGCTCTTGAGGATCACTAAAAGACTGCATTCACATGCGCATGGGGTACTTATTGTTGGAACATCATGCCCTTAGGATTGAAAAATGTAGGAGCTACTTATCAAAGAGCTATGACAACCATCTTCCATGACATGATGCATAAGAATATGGAAGATTATGTGGATGACGCCCTCGCTAAGTCTAAGAAAAGAGGAACACATTTGGCTAATTTAGAAGTAATTCTGGATCGCATGGAACAATTTCAACTAAGATTAAACCCAAAAAAGTGTGCATTCGGTGTTACTCTTGGAAAATTATTGGGATTCATCATTTCAGCCAAAGGGATAGAAGTGGACCTTGAAAAGGTCCAAGCCATTAGAGACATGCCACCTCCCAAAAATATCAGTCAAATGAGGAGTCTTCAAGGATGCCTTCAATCCATAAGGAGGTTTATTTCACAATTGGCAGATAGAGCAGAGCCCTTTAACAAAAACTTGCATAAAGGTGTTCCGTGTGTCTGGAATGAGGATTTCCAGAAGAGCATGGATCAAATTAAGGAGTACTTGGCAAGTCCTCCCATTTTAATGCCTCCCATTCTAGGAAAACCCCTCATTTTGTATGTCTCAGCTACTGAATCTTCACTGGGGGCATTGTTGGCTCAATTAGATGAACAAGGGAAGGAAAGGGCCATATATTATATTAGCCACACTCTTGTTTCTTATGAGGTCAATTATACTAGTATTGAAAAAGCTTGCCTTGCAGTAGTGTTTTCTTCTCAAAAATTGTGACACTATATGCTTGCACACACCATACACCTCATAGAAAAAATTGATCCTCTCAAATACTTACTCGGTAAAGCTACTCTCACGGGTAGACTTTCTAAATGGATGATGATTCTTTCTGAATTTGACATAGAGTATATTGAGCGCAAGGCAATCGAAGGCCAGGCTATTGCAGATCAATTGGCTAATTTCCCAATTCAAGATAATATTCCCATTCAAGTCAATTTCCTAGATGAACATCTTATGTACATGACTCAAAACTCCTAGAAACTGTTCTTTGATGGTTCCTACATGCAAAATGGTTATGGAGCTGGTGTGTTGTTTGTCTCTCCACATGGGTACACTATTCCCAAATCTTACAAGTTACTCTTCCCATGCACAAACAACATAGCTGAATATGAGGCTTTAACAAATGGATTAAAAATGGCTATAGAGTGGAATATCATAGAACTACATATCTATGGGGATTCTCAGTTGATCATTAATCAAGTCAATAAGAAATACCAAACAAAAGATGACAAGTTGATACCTTACAAAAAAATGGTTGATTCATTAAGACGGTATTTTACTTTTGTCACTTTTCAGCAAATCCCTAGGGCTGAGAACAAAGCAGCTGATGCTATGGCCACCCTTGCTTCACTTCTTCAGTTAGAGGAACATGAGTCCAGATATGAATTCCTGGTGGAAGAGCTATGTTATCCCATTTATGACTCTCAAGAAAGCCATGTCATTTGTACCCTTGTCAATCATGAATCCTCTCGCTATGGTTCTATTTACTCATATCTCCATGATGGCATCATCCCTTGACACATTTAACCAATCTGAAAGAAGAAACCTTATCCATAACACCTCTCACCATTTCCTCATCTCTGGTGATTTGTATAGGAGGGGTCTAGATGGGACACTTCTTAGGTGCTTAGAAAAGGAGGAATCTAATCAAGTGCTAGTTGAAATCCACGAGGGCATATGTGGGGAACATTCTAATGGTCTTTCCATGGCTCAAAGGTTTCTTAGGGTGGGGTACTATTGGCCTATGATGCAGATAGATGCGGTAGCTTTTGCCAAGTCTTGTGAAAAATGTCAGAAACATGGACACCTGATCCATGCTCCAAGTAGGGAGCTAATTCCTTCTATATCTCACTGGCCATTTCAGCGATGGGCCTTTGATCTTGTTGGGTAGATTCATCCCAACTCATCAAGTGGACATAATTTCATTATCACTACTACTGACTACTTCACAAAATGGGTAGAGGTTGTTCCACTTTTTGTTGCCTCAGGCAAGACTGTGTCTTTATTCATTTTAAACCATATCATCTGTCGATATGCAGTACCATCTGAGATCATCACTAACAATGGGGGTCAGTTCAAAAAAAAGGACCTTACACAACTCTGCCAAAGATTTAAGATAAAGCAACATTGGTCCTCCATTTACTTCTCGCAAGGAAATGGTCAGGCAGAGACTTCAAATAAAACCATTCTCAAGATTTTACACAAAATAGTTCATAAGAATGGTAGAGACTGGCACCTACAGATAAACCCAGCCTTGTGGGCCTATAGAAAAAGTATTCATACTCCAACTGGGGCTACTCCTTTTTCCCTCACATACGGTGCTGAAGTAGTGTTACCTTTAGAGGTTGAGATTCTGTCACTTAGAGTCTCTCTCAAAGGGCTAGTTACAGATGAAGACTATCGCGCCATGAGATTACAAGAATTGAAACTTCTGGATGAAAAGCGTAAAACATCATTTGATAATACGAGGGTCTACCAAAAGCGGATGTCCAAGGAATTCAACAAAAAGGTTCTCCCTAGAGAATTCCAAGTAGGAGATCTTGTCCTGCGAGAGAATCCTAAAAACCAACAAAATAGAGCACAAAAGGGAAAATTCGAACCTAATTGGCTTGGACCCTACATTATCACAATAACTTTTGGTACAGGTGCTTATTTACTATCTAATAAAGAGGGGGAGTAGCTCCCTAAGCCTATCACTATTTTGCACCTGAAGAAGTTCTATCCTTGATGCCCGTTTTGTCTGGGGGCATCTTTTGTACATACTAATTGATCCTGAAAAAATTCTAAAAAAATTCATATATGATGCTGAAAAAATTCTAAAAATCAGAAAATGCCCTGAAAAAATTATCATCTTAGTGAAAACCTAGCAATAGGCGCTCTGATGTATCTCAAAAAAATTATATATTCCAAAAATACCAAACAAATTAAAAATTCAAAAAATTTAAAAAAAATAGAAAAAGTGCCTTGGTGAAAACCTGGAAACAGGCGCGTTGGTAGCAAAAATATAAAAAAATTATAAACAGTCTTGACAAAATTCTTCCAAGTGGTGAAAACATGGAAACAGGTGCTACTTGAGGCCTTTGCACCCCTATTTCTTAGGATGCATCCTCGACACTTAGCCTTTCTCCATCATACCTTGTCCTCGTTGCCTTGGTTTGGAATTGGTCTTTGTCTTTGTCTAGGGGGCATCACTGTGTTAGCTTTGGTCTCTTGGATATGCTTGTCTTTAGGACACCTCACAAACGGTGTTTTTCAACACCAACCCAATTGTGTTTTTCAATACAACCCCCGACATCAAGTGTTTTTCAACACTTATCAGTTTGGTCTTATCCAGTTTGGTCATGTGATCTTACCTACTAGCAAGCATTCGATCCTTATCCTCAGAACTCAGTATCAGTTTACACACTTAAAATTTTTAAATGCAACACTTAATGCTTGAGATATGTCATGATTTTCTTTTTGTGTCCTGACTGTTATTGATTTTCATTGAATGTCCTTGTCTAATAAGTCTCTCCATGATGCATCACTAGAAGACTTGGGGCATGGGGCATGTTTTTATTTTCTTTCTGCTTGTGGGTGTTGTCTTGAACCTCTTTTGTGTCTCTTGTTGTCTCCTTGACACACTTAGGAGATTTAAGGCATCATCCTTGACTATTTTTTGTACAACCATTCTCATGGTCATCCCGGCATTTATGCCTTGATGCGAGCATGGTTTTGCTACATTAAATTGGGTAAGCTAACATTGCAGTCATCTTGACCTTTATGTCTTTGATGCTCATGTTAGAATCTTTCCACATTCCAATCCGATATAAATCACATTCATATCTTCATAGTTGCATTTTTTACTAGTGTTGATTGTGTGATTGTCCGATGTCCAGTAATAATAGCCCTATGATGAAAATAAGTTCTTTTACATTCTCTAATGAATGATGAAAACAAAAATCCTATGTTACCCTATTGCAAGTACACCTTTACATTTTCATGTAGCTTGCATTATTTAGACTTCATGTTAAATTTGCACTTTTAGGCTACATTATGAGTTTGAGAGGGTTTCCTTCATCTTTCTTGTGGACTTTTAGTCAACTATGGTCACATTTTGATCTTCATTTCCTTACATTCTTTCGTGATCTCAATCGAAATTCCCTATCTTAAATAGTTGATTGATTTTGGGGCGTCTTCTTTCTGGAGGCAAATTCTCTTTCTTCTCTCCATTTCTTTCCATTTCTTCCAAACTTCTATCTTCCATTTTCTTTCACCCCACTTCTTTTCTTCTAATTCAACCTTGGGGCATAATCTTTCTTGTTGATCTACCTTGGTTCTGTGATTTTTTTTTTTTTAATCTTTCATCTTATGTCAAGAACCTTATGTTTAGTTTGATTTGATCAAATTTATCAATTTACTATTTCTCCTCTATCTCATTTTGATTTCGATCATGAGGGGGTAGTACCTACCAAACTTCAATGCTTGATTTAGCTTTATCAAATTTATCAATTGCTTCTTTTGGGGCAATGTTGCTTGAGATTCTTATCTCTTATTTGAGACTTGACAATTACCTATTCACAGGTGTTGGCCTTGTCTTTTTCAGTCTGCTTATCTATGTCCAGATGTGTTCCCATCTGTCAAACACACATCTGGGTTGTTTTGTGATCCCAAATCGATCTCACACTTCAATTCCATTCTTTGACTGCATGTGATCCCGAGTTGACCTCACATTAGTCAAAGAGGGGCAAATGTATGCACCCTAAAATGGTCACCTAGACTTTGGGCCCCATTTATTCAATTTGTCAAATATCAATTTCCTGAATCAATGCTTTGCAATTTTCAAATCAATTCCTTGATCAAATCGCAATTAAATCAATAATTCAAATATTTCTAAGGTTTCATCATTTCATCAATAATTTTATTTAATTAAAAGAAATATTCTCTTTTAAATAAATAAAATAGGCTTATTTAATTAAAAGAAATATCTTAAATAAAATAATCTTATTTAATTAAAACCCCTTTTAACGTCAATTATGAATTGGTCGACTGGTGAAGTTCAATGGTTCTCATTGAGCCCACTAGAGTTCAAATCTCGTAAAGACATCTGATAAGAGATGAGGCTGGGATCGTGCCCTGGGTGAATTTGGCGAAATGGAAACCCCTCAGTCCTTGGCTCTCAGCCAAAGAGAATGAACTATTCTCAAACAAAAAAAAAAAAAAAAAAGCCCTTTTAATTGAATGATTTTATCTTATTTAATTAAATATTCCTCTTTTTATTAAATAAACTTATCTTATTTATTTAAAAGATAATTCCTCTTTTAAATAAATAAAATCCCCACTTAAAGCAAAATCTATGATGGAAAAGGAAATAAATCAAATAAAAACAAAACAAAAATCCTTTTCCTGATTCTTTCAATAATTTTATTTAATTGAAAGAAATATTCCCTCTTAAATAAATAAAATAACTCTATTTAATTGAAAGAAATATCTTTTAAAATGAAATAAATTTATTTAATTAAAATCTTTTTTAATTAAATGATTTTATCTTATGATATCTCTCTTTTAATTAAATAATGTTATCTTATTTAATTAATAGAGAATCATTCTTTTAAATAAATAAAAAATCCTCTTAAAGCTCTTTGTGATGAAAAAAGGGAAACAAATAATTAAAAATAAATAAAATCCCTTTTCTCTCCACACTTTCTAAAAAATGAGCTTTATTTCCTCTTTTTGGATTTATCCCACATTGCTCTTGAGGATGCATTCTCTTCCACATTTTCCTTTATAAGGAGCCCTCTCCTTCTCATTTCAGATCGGAGAATTTTCATGTTATTGTTATACTGCAGGTTTGGAGAGCAATCTTGGAAGAAGCTTGTTGAGCACATTTGGAGCTTGGATAATTGAGACTTCTTTCTTCTTGTCTTCTTCTCTCATGCCTTATGGTAATCCATAGTTTAGATTAATATTGCATTCACATAATAGTTTAAATTCATGTTTCCTTTCATAGATTAACATTGTATAAGCATTCATTTCAATAGAATAGTTTATTTCTTGGATTGTTATCATCTAGACTAGTTTCATTTGCATGCAATAACTTGATGATCATGGAGATTAGCATGCTTGCTATTCATCTTTGAATCTCTCATTTCTTGATGTACTTGCATGGGCATAACTAGGTCAATCTGAGGGCCTCATATACAAACCCTTGCACTCCACGAATAGAGAGCTGTGAATTGTTGTTTGAGACCTCATTCTTGAGTGTTCTTGAATGTAATGATTCACAGAAGTGTGACTACTTTCTAGCACACAGTCATAGCATTACAAATTGAACTGAAATTCCTTATGAACTTTCAATAAAAACTTTCCAAACCATTAAATGATGTTACCTCACTAGCAATCATAGGTGTAGGCCAATTCGAAATAGCTTCAACCTTTTCAGGATCCATTTTCATACCATCAACTAAAATCACATATCCTAAATACACAATCTCTTCTTTCAGGAATGAACACTTTTTTAGATTTATCAGCAACTGTTCTTCTTTCAATCTTTGCAAAACTTATCTAACATGCAATAGATGTTCTTGTCTGGTCTTACTAAATATCATAATAGCATCAAGATATACAATCACAAACTTACCCAAGAATTTCTTCAAAAATTCATTCATCAACCTCATAAAAGTACTCGATGCATTAGTTAAACCAAAAGGCATAACCAACCACTCATACAAACCTTCTTTTGTCTTGAAAGTGGTCTTCCACTCATCTCCAATTCTTATTTGATGATACCCACTTTTCAAATCAATTTTCGTAAAATATTTTTCTCTAGTCAAATTGTCCATTATGTCATCCATTCTCGGTATAGGAAACCTATACTTCATTGTTATATTTTTGATTGCTCTGGAATCAATACACATTCGTCATTATCCATTCTTCTTAGGTGCCAATACCGTAGGTACTACACAAGGACTCAAAGTTTCTTTAATCAAACCTTTCTCTAGCAACTCTTGAATCTATCGGTTCAATTCCTGATTCTTGGTAGGTGTCAACCGATGAGGTGCCTTATTCAGTAAATTAGCTCCAGGGATTAGATCCAAGCAATTATCAATGCTTCTTTTTGGAGGCAAACCATCAGGTACATTATCAGAAATTATTTCACTATACTCGATCAATAACTTATCAATATCATTAGGGACTTTTTCCTCTCTTTTCTTATTCGCTTTGTTGGGAATGACAGCAAAACATACATCATTCTTTTTCAAATCCTTAACAAACTTTCTTCCTTCCATCAAGAAAAATTTCACAGATGTGGAAACATTACTAACAGGTTCTTCCATCAAAGGTAACAAGATTTGTTTTCTTCCATCAGCCACAATAGTGTACTTATGCAATCTCCCATCATATATAGCATGTCTATCATATTACCAAGGTCTACCCAACAAAATATGACAACAATCCATAGGCATGATATCACATAACACTTTATCATAGTACTTTCTAATCTTCAAATTCACATAACATTGTTCACTTACCAAGAGTGTATTCTCATCCTTGATCCATGAAATCTGATAGGGCTTCGGATGTTCCAACCTTTCCAACTGCAACTTTGTGACCATTTCCTTAAAGGCTAGATTCTTCGAGCTAGCACTATCAATTATTAGCTTCCAAACTTTATCAGAAACTCTACATCTGGTCTTGAACAAACTTTTCCTTACCGAATCTTCCTTTTTACTTTCATTCCATAGTGCTCTCCTTACCATCAAGTTATTTTCCTTCTTAGGTTCATTCAGTGATTCTTCTTGTACCAAAGCATTTCTACTGCTACTAGCCTTCTTACTAGCATGTGTACACTCAAATGTTCTATGCCCTTCTTCTCCACAATTGTAACAAGTGCCTCAGAAATTACCTCTATTATAACCACCTTGGTAGTTACTGCCTCTGCCTCTAAATGAATTTTCACCTTTCCACTTGGTCTTGCCTTTATCCAAATTTGTCTTTTTTGGCTCAGATCTACCATTTTCCCCATTAGATCTTCCTCTTCCTCTAGGGAACCTACCACCTCTACCTCTTTGTCTTTTTTCATGTCTCTTGTTCAATTTCAACTTAGATTTCAATGCAAATTGATAAGCCTCTTCAATGTTCTCCAATTTGACCATACTAATTTCCTCTTGGATGGAAACTCTCAAACCATTGATGTATCTAGCAATTCTTTCCACATCTTCATCATGTCTAGATCTAATATCTAATCTATAGATTTCTTCAGTGTACTCCTTTACTGAGCTATCTTTCTACCTTCAAATTTGCATTCACCTAAATAGGTTAATCTGATAATCACAATGTAAGAACTTTCCTTTCAATTTATTCACCATTTTATTCCATACCTTGATTTTGTCTTTGCCTTTCCTTTTTCTTTCCAATTATAGATGTTCCCACCACAATGATGCATGAATTTTCAACTTGGTACTTGCAATTTTCACCTTCTTATCTTCAAGTACATTCTCATACTCAAAATATTTTTCCATCTCTGTGATCCAGTCCACCAATTCATCAGAATCCTAATCTCCACCATACTCAGGAGGATTGAAATGTGGTGTAGACTTCAGACTTGTCAAAGCCTTCAAAAATCTTTCCTCACCCTGATCCATCACAGGTGTAGGTTCTGCATTCACCTATTCTTCCTCAATTTCATCATCACTAACATCTTCAAGATGTCTTCCTCTTCTTTTTAGTGTTTCAACAATTTCTAACCTAGAAAAAATTTGTCTTAACAGGTATACCAATCCTAGATCTGCATCTCACCTCCCATGAACCATCTTGAAAACCCTCTACAACTGCAGGTCAGATGACAATCTACTACCCGAAAAAAATTCAACTAGGGCTTCGCAAGAAGGAACCTACAAACCTAGATCTGTAGACCTATATCTAGACCTCACCTCACTCTAATAGCACTTGATGCAAGGAAAAGGATCTAAAGGTTCAAAGGATGGTACTCCCTATGGATCCAGCCTACTAAACAACATGCAGAAGCAACAACAACAAAGTGGGAGAGAGCAGAATGTAGGATCTATCATATATTAACTTCAACACAATTCATGCATGCTAGAATATAAGGCCTTCTTGGTTACGGCCTAATATTACAATTAATTAGAGAAGTCCTCAAACATGTGAGGATCTACCAACAATAACTCAAAATCTATCTTCTATCTTCTAACTAGAACTACCTCGTAAACTACAACCAACAACTACATTTATACAAGAGTCTACTTAATTAAGTCAGCCGTCAGATCTATAATCTACAGAAGGAATGGTCAAATTTGGGACCACATGATCCCCAATTATGGATACCAGCATTAAATCTATGACCCATTATAAATGCACAAGTCAGACCAACAAGAAAATCAAAATTAAGTACTCGGTAAGCAAGGAAAATTGAGCAATAGACAAGCATCACCGACTGTCAGAGAAACAACCGACTGCCTAGGAGATAACTGACCACACTCAGTAACCAAAGGAAACTGACCAACTACCGACCAAATCGGTCAAAGAAGGAACCGAGCAAGATAGACAAACTCAAATTTATTTTTGGTGACATAGGATTGCTAAGGACCCAAGATGCGCCTGCATCACTGGTATTAGGGCCTATTTTGCTGATATTGTGCATGATAGGGGGCTTGGTAAGGCTTTTGATAAGGTTGAAACTATTTCCTTTTGAGGTTAACTAGCTCATTAGAAACAATTATAAGATCTTCTCAATATCCTTGAGATCTTGGGATTGATCAATAGATAGAATAATATCCTACTAAGAAGGAGTTGGGATAGGTGGCATAGATTCCAAAGACATAATTACTTCCAGAATAGGATGAAGCTCAGGAAAGATAGGCATTAGAGGCCTTGGGGCTATCTTTCTAGCTTGGATGAGACTATTCTCAACCCTTATAGAAACGTCATATGTTGTTGGTAAGTTATTCCCTCCCATAGATTGGATCATCATAGATATATCATTGTTGAGTGCCCTTAAATAGTATAGGAAAGAATGTTGGCTTGAAGGCCTACTTGTTGCAAGTATCCTATTCCCAGTCCTTTGGAACCTAAAACTAAAATCCATCATATACTCATGGTGTGCTCTCTTAATAATGGTCAGATGCTTAGCTAAGGAGAGATGGTCATACTTATCTTTGAATTGATTGGTTAAGGCGTGACCCAACTCATCGCATATTGCTAAGAAATTAACTACTAGACCTTTAAACCATTGCAAAGATTTTCCTTTGAGGGATGCTTCCAACAAACTTATAGCTACATTGCCATGAGTTATATTATGGAGGGCACAGAGGGATGCAACATCTCTTATATGCCCAATAGTGGAGGTTTGATCCTCTCCTATAAAAATAGGTAGGCCCTTAAGGGATAATATAGGTATATCATTATGTTGTTGCAAACTCAAGGAGATACCTTGATTAAAAGCCACAAAAGGGTGATTTCTACCCATTGGAGGGGTTAAGGGAATTTGAACTACTGATGCTTCTTGCATAGGCAGGATTATGGTAGTGCTTACAGGAATATGACTGGGATTTTCAGATTGGGATGCACTAGATTGGGCTACATTGGTCCTTTTCTTAGATGGTGTTATCTCTGCATAAAAGAAAGGATTCTTTCTCTACCTAGTTGAAATCCCACTCATAAGCTTAAGGGTTGATCTGCATGAAACAATATTAGAGTCACTAGGTATGATATCAAATATAGTCACTACTCACACCAAACAATAACCCACATAGAACCACTTCATAAATCTGACCCATTGAGTGATTAATACCATTGGGCATGCCAAAAACTATTATCACTAAGGACTACACCCAAATAAGCTAAGCGTGAACCTAGAAATCTAGTGAAACATTATACTACTTTCAGGCTATGGGTAACCTATCATAAAGTAGACCCCTCGATTAGGGGCCAACTTCCCCTTGAATCACCTTGAAACTTGAACTAACTTTATGAGGAAAAGGGAGAGAGTGCACCTTGAAATTAAATAATTGAAAACAAACTTAAACTAGGTGATCCACTGAATTGATATAAGATCCACAATTGAAACAAGCTTACAAGGAAAACTAAAAATAGATCTTCAACTCACAACTTGACCCTATTGTATTGAACTTTTCATAATTAATAAGGTACTTAGGATTCAAGGAGGAAAAATAATTCCCATAGCTAAAAACCCAATTCTGTACACAAATTAAAAATCCAAGGCACAAAACAATCCTCTAAATACTTGATTGAACCAATATGCAGATTAAGGACAAAAGATGTCACAATGATCTTGCATACATCTCAATAGGAAAAATTAGAAAATCATAGAGACAAGAAGGATCAATTTTGTAGTCACTGTAAAGAAGCTAAGTACAATTATGTTTCTCAGAGCTACAACACTCACCTTCAAGTGAGGAAGAATGAAGAGCCAACCTCAATCACGTAGGTGAGAGGTATATAAAGAAAACTTTAGAATCTGCATTCATGTCCCTAACCTCACTAAAATAGAAAAAATCTACACTTTTGGCCCATGAAGATGCCTCTTAAATCTGGATGTCAGATTCTTGAATTTGTAGAAGCAGGGGTGAAGGTGAAATCCTTAAAAAAGATAAGCCATTAAATCTCCTATCCCCTTTTATCATTCTTTAAAAAGATAATTTGACAAATGATTTATAGAATATCATTGTCAGAATTTATATTAAAATTGCATGATTAACATTATATCTTTCCCCTATGCCATGATTTAAATATATGTGTATTTTAATTATATTTTATGAATAGTTCTCTACCCAATTTAAATTAATTAAAATGAGAAAATATATTTTAAAATATCTACATCTTTTAAATCCACCTTTACATAAATGTTTTCGCATGGAAAATGCTTAATTAATATGAATAATTTCTCAACCCAATATTGAAAGGGGGAAAACATACCCAAATAAACACTTATATTTCAAAGAAAACCTTATTTCAAACAGAAGGATGCTAAAAGCATTGAATTCCTTCATTGCTGGTTTATTTGGAAAGTTTCAATCTTGAATTGAACTTGGACTTTGCAACTCGGGCTGGATTTGGAAACTCTTAGCCTTTTGATGTTTATGGCATTACCATTTTTGAGGTAGGCATTATTCTTGGTTTTCATTTGATTTCTCTGCATATTGATGTTGTTGTGTTGATTGTCCTCTCTATATTTCAATGGAACATCTTACTATGATCATTACTCCATGCTCTATTGTGTTTATGGCATTGAGTTCATTTCTCTGGATTATTTGATTATGGTATCTATATCTAGCTTCTCATTGGTCTATTACAAAATAGGGCATCATGCTTATGCTTTTTTGTTCCTCTATATATAAATGAAATTGTATTCACTACCTTCATGTTGTCTCTTTGGATGACATGTGAGAATTAGAAACTAGGGCATCAATTTCATTGTTTATCATGACATATTATTCTTGGTTTTTTAGTGTGAACGAGCTAGGGCATGAATGTATTGTACATTCCATGTGTTTTGTTGTTTACTCTGAGACCATGGATTTAGCATAGCCTTTTAATCATTTATTTTCATGTGTTCATAGTAGGTCACATGCCTAGATCCTGTGAGAAATGCTTGGCATGTATTTGTGTACGAACTTCACTATTTGATCACCATGCCAGCCCATGAGTGAGTTTTAGTTTACTGTTTATTGATGCCATTTCTTGCCATGTCACTTTGATTATATTTCATATTTTATGCATATAAAATCATTGCTGGGTACATGTTGTGCCTTGCTTATTTTATACTGAGATGTTCACTATTAGGAATCCTTTTGAGGGCCCGTGAAATAATTTAGCGCATGGCTGCCACTATTAATTGCTAGCATTATGTCTAGGGCTCGTGAGCTATATGTGGGTGTACATGATATTGCATATGAATCCACTAATTTATGGTGGCACCATTGGAAACTTGCTTCATATGTTATTATTTGATCATTAATTTATGTAATTTTGAAGGCCCATGACCATCACATTCCTACTGATACTCAATGTTATGATGAGACCGTACTATATGTTTTCCTAATTGCCATTTCATAGAGACCATAGACTGTTGGGCATCATTGTTTATGTTTGATTTTCTGACAACATATCTATTGTTGTATATTTGATCAAGGCCCACACACTATGTATTATTGTTTCTGCTATGATGGCATGCACTTATTGATTCTCATTCGCTATTATACTGGGGCAGAGAGCTATAATTACATTTCATCATTGTTTAATATTTACTTGGTACCATTTGAGATCACTATTTCATGCTCTATTGTTTGTTTTTATTGTTCCTCAACATATGAAATGATGTCCTTTATATTGGTACTTTGGTTTAACTGATGCTACATTTGTTGCGGCTCTATGTTCATTGGGTAGAACTTTGTTGTTAGTCATGGATGAATAATTTCTCAATGTTGTCTCACTTTTGTTGACTACCCCATGCTTGCTTGTTATTCTATTTTGGCTCATAGCCCGTGATCTTTGGAATATTTATGATATAGATTTGATGATTACATTCATGTACTTTTGAAGGCCTGTGAGCATCATATTACTATTGATACTCACTATTATGATGAGAGCATGGGTCTATTTACCTATATGTGTTCATTTTAAATGACTAGCACCATTGTTTAATATATTTGTTGAGCCTTGCCCACTGTTTTGAATTCATGGCATGGTGCCCTCATGTTATATGTATGTTCATGTGTTTTCTTAGTTTAGATTATTTGATTATACCATATAATCTATTGTCATGGGATATCCAATGTACCTTGGACCCATGAACTATATGCATTGCTTGAATTTTATCATTGAATCTCTATATTGGGTTGGCACCATGGTCTCTGTAAGTCCACTGGATCTAACAATGCATTTGGGGATTCATATTTTATTGATATCATGGCACCATCTTGGGCTTATCATGACTATGTCATTGCATCATCTCATCTATTTCTCCATTCAGCTTAAATGAAGACTTAGGTTCCTTTCATACCATAATGATACTATATAGATGATGTAGAATGTGTACCTTTTCTTCCATCATTTTCTCAGTATATGAAATAGGTCTCTTTTCATTTGTGCACCACTTATTATGTGAATTTGACTTTTACTTGAAATCCATGATGTATTCCTTCCTTAATATGTGGATTTGGAGCTTCCATGACATGAATATGTGATATAATTGAATGCATATTTTTACCTTTTCTCCATTTTGATTTTATTTGATGTTTTCCCTTTCTATTTCTAATGCTTGATTATGACTCATTATGCTAATGGACATGGTGGATGGCTATTTTTGGTGCATCATGATGTCATAGCAACACCAGGTGAAACAACAACATCTGGTGTTTTTGTTGCATTGTTGATGATGCAGACACCATAGTGATTCATCAGGTTTTCATGAAGCCATTCACTTCCCCTTCCTGTGTTTATCTCTACTCTGTGTTTCCTATGATTTCTGCTTCTTTATTCTACCTTTATGATCTCTAAATGCTCCATTAATACTACTTCATCTGGTTTCTTTTCTCACCACTTATAGGTCAGTGATGGTGATCATTGGTGCTCTTATCCTGTAATGTGGTCTTTGTTAAGGAATTTTGAGGTTTTCCTGACAGAGCCCACATCACAGGAAAACATCATTCATCTGGATTCTAGTTCTTTGCAAAAAAAATTTATATAGACAATCTTTGTACTTTTAGGATGGTCTTCTAGCAAGACAATCCTATCAGTACATAGAGTATCTGAATGAGGTAAACAACAAAGTGTCAATTTCTTTTGTATCTGGACATAGAAAAAACAAATTAGTAAAACATGGCATCTAATTCTTTTTTTTGTAGCATTCTCTTGGGTGCACATTCCCTATAGCATAGCCCTTTTTAGAAGTGTATGGCTGATTATATATATGCATGACTTTAGATGAGGGTAAATATTAGGATATCATGCATTGCTTAGATCCCCCGGATCTAACCCCATCCTCTTTCTCTTCTTTGTAGGTTCTGGATCAAAGGAGCACACTAGATTAAACCCGGATCACACTTCATTATTCCAAGCAATGTCTAGTACCCCTGTATTTTATGTTCATCTTCTTTATGTATGTCTACATTTATCTATACTTTTTGAAAGTTGGCTATGCTCATGGCCCGTGTGAGCCCAGATGAATAGTCTTTCAGTTCTTTCCTTTGTATAGTACATACATGATATTAGCATATATACATATAATACTTAGATGTAGAAATTTATTTCCCTTTACATGTACCTTTCCATGAAACGAACACAAATTTAAGAAAGATCATCTAATAATGCAAACTAGGGTACTATAGTTTCATCTAGTAATTAGGTCACCAATCCAAAATGAGTAAAAATATGGTAACAGTTAAGTTTGCAAAATATAATCTCTTATAGCTACCAAGAAAAATGATAGTAGATAAAGTTGTTTCAAATTGTATCTTCCTCCTCCATACACATTACACATATTTTTGGTAACTATAAATCTCATCTCAAAATATTATGTCACTGGTTGATTATTCTATACTGGATTATAGTCCAGCTTAATAAGTTTCCTCTAGGTAAGAAGTGGGGGTTTTGAACCTTCACACTCTAAAGTGGGATATTAAAACTAGTCAACATCATTAGGTAGACAGATTTAATAGATAGATCATCATGTTTAATTTTACACCAATTAAATTGATCTGCACAAGGGAAACTGGAATTCACACTTTGAGGAGTAGCTTATGGAGGTCAACTTATTTTTCATATATTTTTGGAATATATTGAAAGAAGCTCATGAAATATTTTTAGGATCTTCTTGCTTTCATAATGTTAGTCACTTTATCCTGAAAATGGACACTAAATATATTAGTATAGTTGCTAAAATTGTAATTGTCAGCCAATGTTTTATCATCAATCCAAGAATCCTCCCAAAACCTTATCATTGTACCATCCCCAATAACTTATTTAAGCTTAAATTGGATGAGGTTTCTTTCCTTTATTATGTTATTCCAAATTGTAGGCATGTTTAAGTATGTGGGATTGAAAATATTCTTATTTATTTTTTCATAATGGAGGTATTTGCCACACCTTATATCACACCAATCAACCATGTGGACAACCGACTTCTATCTAGTTTATTCCATCAATGATTTATTAATAAGAATAATCTAACTTAATTGCAACCCTACATTCCTATTTGGTTTGTAGTATGTGTCCCATTTCATCAATTTATTTCTTTGTGTTCCTCCATACTATGTCATAGAAAGGAGTTTTGAATTATTTCAAGTTTGTCTACCATAGTATTGATCATTTTGTGATGAAGGGGCATCCTAGGGTACTTAGCAAATCTGCATGGTGGTGTGTTAAAATAGTTATGTGTTTATCAGTGCACCTTTAACTAACTTTCTTAGTTATTGAAGGAGGCTCGGCCACTGAAGGAACTCAATAAAACCTCTGGCGCTTGGTGAAACTTGTACTCCATGATTCTTGTTGTGCTCTGTCATTGTTCTTGCTCGATAATTCCTAGCACGCTTGGTTGTTTCACTGGTGTTCAGTTATTTTACTAGTGCTTAGTAGGTATGGTTGAACGACTAGAGTTCTTGAAGTTTTGGTTGGTCGACTTGGTGTATTTAATGTTGGTAGCTTTCGTTGTATTCTCCTATGTGGATCTAGAGGGTGACATAAACAAATAAATTATTTGTAAGGCTATTTGAGAGCCGACTATGGTGACATTTAATATTTTTTTTATAGAAGCTGACTTGGCTTAGGAGTTAATTATTCCTTCTAGTCGAGTTGTGGTTGAGGAAATGTATTTAAGGAGTTCTTTCGTAGATGCTTAGGAGGGGAGTCAGTGGAAGTAGCTAAGAAGGATAGAATTTGGATCCTTTGAGATCTTGAAGATAAGATTGTTTATCTAATACTTGTAATAGAAGAGCTAGTGGTTAGCATGCTTAGAGACAATGAGATTTGTTGGAGGCTTGTGAGCTCAAGTTTAGATTTGCCTTGGTGTTTCTATCACTTGTTGATGTGTTTCAGAGTTGGACTAGCTAGGAGATTGCATAAATACTTTTTTAAGTGATTATATTTAGCCCTACCCTGGAAGGCCTTATAGTCAGGCATGTTAATGAAAATTCTAATGAAAAATTATCTTGTTGTGTTATTCTGCATTGTTGGTGTTGGTCTTCTTGAGTGTGTAAATTGATCTCCAAGTTGAGGTAGTTTGCACCAGGACCTTGGTTGGTGATTTTTTTCCTTGGGTTTTCAAAGATCTTGTAGGATGCCTCCAAGAAGATTGGACCCTAGAGCGATTGTAGATCTCTGTGATGTTGTGGAATCAAAGATTATAGAGAAGGTTAAAGTTGATTTCAAATATGAGATGGACTTGATGAATAATAACATGATTGCTGAGGATATGAGAGCTATTGCTTGTATATCGAGGAATCTTGGTATTGAAGATGGTTATGAGGAAGTTTTTGAAGACTTTGAAGCTGCTGGATGTGGAGATGATCGGAGAGATAGATCTAGTGAAGATAGAACTAGTTGGTTGTATAGATCTTGAGCTTAATTAAGTACTAGTTACCAAACAGAACTTTCTACTTTCTCTAGTACTTTGAGACCCGAGGATCTGATTGATTGGATTGGTGAGATAGAAGATTTCTTTGAGCTTGAAGAAGTTGAAGATCCTCTTAGAGTAAGATTGGCACAAACTAAGTTGAAAGGACATGCTTCTCTTTGGTGGAAATAATTACAAAGAGATAGAGAAGATGAAGGTGAAATGAAAATCAATCAGTGGAGGTTGATAGTGAGTAAATTGAAAGATAAAATCATACATGCCGACTATCAGTTTGACTTTTTTAAGAATTTGCAAAATCTGAAGCAAAAGGATTTGACTATGGAGGACTATACTAAGGAGTTCTATAAATTGACTATTTGGTCTGGACATAGAGAACTTGGTAAAGAAAAGGTAGCTTAGTATGTGAATAGTCTGAGATTCAATATTCAGGATGAGCTTGGTATGCTAAAGATTGACTTGGTTGAAGATACTTATCAATATGCTCTAAAGGGAGAAGATTGGTTACTCAGTGAAGGATAAACTAACTACTGAAGATGAACCGAATCTTCTGGAACTGAAAAAGAAGATAGGTAGGGTTATCTCTAAGGGAACTTGTTATAATTATGGCAAAGAAGGGCATAGATCTTTTGGGTGCACACAGAAAAATTTTGGTGACCAAAGGAATGTTATGGTGAATGAAAACATTTAGAATAAACATGAATCTGAGAGCTTGCTAGTTTAGAGAACATTGCTTGGTGCAAAGTTGGATCCTTGTCAGAGGAGTAATTTGTTTAGAACTCGGTGCAAAACATGAGGTAAAATTTGTGATGTGATTGTGGATACTGGTAGTACTAATAACCTTGTAGTTGAGGATATGGTTCATAAACTTGGTTTGAAGAGAATGAGACATCCTTATCCTTATAGGATTGGTTGGTTGCAAGATGTTCATGCTCTAGAAGTGAGGGAGCAATGTCTTGTTAATTTTTAGATTGGCCAATATAAGAATCAAGTGTTGTGTGATATTGTGGAGATGAATAGTTGTCATATATTTCTTGGTAGACCTTGGAAGTATGACTATAGAGCTATGTATGATTATGTCAAGAATGTGTTTACTGTTGAGAAGAATAACATGAAGCTTTCCCTGATGCCTTTGCTAGATACACCACTTGGTAGGAGAAACTTGAGTTTTGGTAGCCAAGATGAGTTAAAGAATTCTGAAGGGATTAATAAGTATGGAGAATAGAACTATGTGTTATCAAGAAAGGACTTGAAAAGACAAAGGAAGCAAAAGTGGAAGAGTATGAAAGGTGAAGAGTTGAAGGTCTTGCATGTGAAGAACCAGTTCAAGGTTTATGTGCTAAATCCTGAAAGATGTTCTTCTAGCCTATGAGAAATATTTTCGAAGCTGGGGTGTCTGATGTAGGGGAATTCTAGGATACTTGACAAATCTGCATGGTAGTATGTTGAAATGGTTTCTTGTTTCTTAGTGCAGATTTAACCGATGATCTCAGTCATTGAAGGAGGCTTGATCGCTGAAGGAACTCAGTGAAACCTCTGGCATGTTGGCATGTGATGGTTTGGAGTACTAGGAATCACTTGAGGGTTATCATTTATGGGAACACTTCTGATGAAGTTATTGCATGTTGTGGAGATTGCCACTGGAGTCACAATCATGAAAATGACTAAGCCCAGAATTAGGATAACAAGATACAGTGCTACAGTTTTGGTCAGCGATGAAAATACATGAGGTATTATGGCTTGTGAAGTTCACTAGACATATTTTCGGATGTATACATGCTTTAGATAAGAGGACATGAGTTTTGGTTTCCAGATCTATGAGATATAGTGTTTGGAAGGTATGTGAAGATAGTAAAATAGTGTAATAAGGTATATGAACAATTAAGAAGATTAAGGAGAACATAGTGAATATGGTAGCATGCTAAGACAAGTGAATAAAGTATATGTTGGAAACTACAATTGAAGTAATTGGTGTATTTTCATTGATGTCAAACCTTGACTGGTAAGACTGTTGCTATTTAAGAAAGTACTATATCTATTTGATTGTTGAGAAGGATATGGGCAAGGTTGATAACAATAGCACCGAAGGAAAGGTTGAGTTATCTTGATACTTCAATGGGTACTTTATTATGTGGCACAATGATAAGATAATGTATTTCTTATCTAAGTAAGAATGGAGATAAAACAAGTAGGCTTAACCGAGAAAAAGTGAAGAAATCTAGTTTAAGCTGAGTGATGTTAGTGTCGACTGAGCTAGTATATGCCGAGTAAATTCAGTGTTGATTAAACATCAGTATTAGCCAAGGAAATAGTTTTAGTGGTGATCTAGCTTCCCAGTGAAGACCAAGGAGTTGAACACAATATTGATCAAGCATTAGTAATTTACATTTGAGGAAGAATTCAGATTCCTAGCCAACATAGTTGAATTCTTGGATTATGTAAATCATGTTGACTTTAATTATTGATTATATGGAAGCACTTAATGCACTGTAAAATGTTTTATTGTAAATATATTAAGAGATTTGGGATGTTTCTAAAAGGATGGATGAAGAACATAAAGTTGGAAGGATTCGATGAATATGACCTAACCCTAAGATCTACATTGGAGATTAAGCGGCAAAAGTTGTATTGACCTAAATGAAGAGGTATTAAGGAAACCTAAAAGAGGGGATGGAGAGAGGATGCTAGAGTTGTTGTTATTGATAGTATAAGTAGAAAAGGCTGAAGGAGAAGGAGTTTTGATTGTTTGAAGAGATTTTTGAGCAGATCAGTGATGGAGATAGAAATGGATCACAGTCAATAAGCCAGCATATGTGTATGAAATTGGATTTGATATTTGCAAAGTGAGTTGTATGTTTTCAAATCAATACTAGTATTACTTTCTAATCATTATATCAGTCAAAATCCTTTTAACGGAGGTTGAACTAATAGTCATATGTATAAATCCTTTGAACAAGGTTGCATTGTAATGGAATGTATGTAAGTCCTATAAAAAGGCACACTCCTAACAAGGTGGTTGGAATCCTTTAACCGGGTCACACCTGACAGTGTATTTGTAACCTTTGACAGGGTTGGCTTTTCACAGAGCTCACTTCAGAAGAGTGAAAATATCAATAACATGTTACAAAGTGGTTTTTCCCAAATTGGGTTTTCACTATAAATCCTGGTGTTAATGCTTGTGTGAATGTTTTGGTTTGAACATTTATGTGTTTTACAAGTTAAATACTATTGGATAGTGGACTGCACTGTTATATGTTTTTGTTATGTATTCAGTAATGACTGAGTAGCTGTTGGTTGTTAGATTTGATTTGTTGAAGAGTTTGAAAGTTTATTTGATACATATGGACTTGAGAAAAACTAATTCCCCCCCTCTTTGTTGTTCTAAATGATATTAACAATTGGTATTAGATCTACTGGTGCTTACAGAGAACAAGTTTATAGGTACTTGAAGTAAATGATCATGATGTATAAGGAGGT
This sequence comes from Chamaecyparis obtusa, assembly GCA_027943335.1. Lineage (NCBI taxonomy): Eukaryota > Viridiplantae > Streptophyta > Pinopsida > Cupressales > Cupressaceae > Chamaecyparis > Chamaecyparis obtusa. The sequence continues at coordinate 143,861 of BSBK01013994.1, forward strand.
ACCAAAGCTGAATAAGGAGAACTTCCCTGCATGGCAGAGTCTAATGAAACTACATCTAGCTGGTATTAGTGATTTAGCAAAGTATTACATTAAGCATGACTATGTTACACCTATTGCACCTTTGACTACCGAGGAGATGAGAGATAAACAAGAGCATAATCAAGAAATGTTGGAGATTGCATCTTCCCTAAGCTATCCATAATTTGAAGACATCAAAGATTGCACAAATGCGAAGCAAATGTGGGACACTCTTGCAAACATCTATGGTGGGGACATAAATGTACTAAGAGAAAAATCTGAAAGCCTGAGAGGTAATTTTGATGAAATGAAAATGCAAGAAGGTGAGAATATTGCACAATATTGTGGTAGAATAAAATAAGTTGCAAATGCTATAAGAGGAGCTAATGGAACTATTGATGATGAGATTGTTATTAGAAAAGTTTTAAGAACTTTGCGTCCTATTTATTCCATCAAAATTTTCAGCAATTCAAGAATCTAGATGTAACCCTGGAAATGCAGTTACTTTGGAAAGTCTTGTTGGTAAGCTTACTACTTTTGAGCTTTCTAATTTTGATAACTTCACTGTTGCTAATGTTGAATATGCATTTAAGTGACAAATGGTTCTGAGTAAGTCAAAGAAAGAAAAGAAAAGATGCATCAGTGAGAGTGAAAGTGAAAGTGACACATCTAATGAAGAACTTGAGGATCTTGAAGCTCTTATGGCCAGAAGATTAAAAAGGGGAAAAGGAAAGTATAAAGGTAAACTCCCTATCATATGTTTCTCATGTAATAAAGTTGGTCATATAACTACAAGATGTCCTAATAGGGATGATAAAGATGAAGAAAGAGATAGCAAGCATAAAGAAAAAAGAGAAGACAAAGGATAGCGAAGGTACAAGTATTACAAAGGAAAAGGTAATAAATCCTGCTACATAGCTAAAGAAGAAACTGATATTGATTGTGATCATTTTAAGATAGAAGTAGTATATGTTTCTGTGAAGGACGAGTCCAATGAGGATGAGAAAACTATACTGATATCCTATGTGAACAAAAATGATAAATGGATTATTGATAGTGGTTGTTCACACCACATGGCTGGTGATAAAATTAAGTTTGATACCTTAGATCATTACAAAGGTAGAAGTGTAAAATTATGTAATGATACACCATGTCATGTGAAGGGTAAAGGTCTAATTAAGCTGACTGATAAGATAGTTTGTGAAAATGCATATTGGGTAGAAGGTCTTAACTATAATCTAATAAGTGTTGCACAACTTAATGGAATTAGATACCGAGTGGAATTTAATCATAGAAAGGCTAAGATATTTGATGCTATTGGTGAACTTATTGGAAGTGGAGAACATACAAGATGTAATTTGTTCTATCTAGACCTATCTGAAGAGACATGTATGATTGCACAACTTGATGATATATGGTTATGGCATAAGTGGCTATGTCATGTTAACTTTGATAATTTGGTAGAAATTAGTAAAAAGAAGAAAGTGAGAGGACTGCCTAGATTGAAGAAACCTGAGAATGTAATGTGTAAACAATGTCAGTTGGGTAAGATGACAAAGTCTAGTTTCAAGAGAAAGAATTTTACTTCTGAAAATGCTTTAGATTTGGTTCATACTGACCTTTGTGGACCTATGGGTGTAGAAAGCTATTGTGGTGCTAGATATTTTATTCTCTTTATTGATGATTACACCAGAATGATGACTGTTATATTTCTAAAAGAAAAATAGAATGCTTTTCAATTCTTTAAGTGGTATTTGGCTAAGGTTGAAAAGGAGAGAGGAAGTAACCTGAAGTGTCTGAGATCTAACTAAGGTGGAGAATTCATATCCAATGATTTCAGTCTATTTTGCAATGATAGAGGAATCAAAAGATAGATGTCTGCACCTAGGATACCTCCACATAATGGTATAGCAGAGAGAAGGAACATATCTATCCTGGATTATGTAACAACACTAATGATTGAGAATAATGTTGCACAAAAGTACTGGAGAGAAGTTGTAAGTATAGGTGTTTATACCCTAAACCGAGTATAGATCAAAAAAGGTACAAATATTACACCTTGTGAGTATGACACATGTATGGACCTAATGTAAAGTACTTTAGAATTTTTGGAAGTAAATGCTATATATTAAAAGAAAATAGGAATGGAAAGTTTGATGCTAAAAGTGATGAGGGCATATTCCTAGGTTATTCCACAAAAAGTAAAGGTTACAATTGTTTGAATGCTAACACTAACAAAATTGTGGAAATTTTAAATGTCAAAGTTGATGAGTATGCAGAGAAAAATGAACAAGAAAGCAAGAGAGAACTAGAAGATTACAGATCTTTTGTATATATAGAAGAAGGAGAGGCAAGTGATAAACTTGCACCTGATGTAGAGTCTAGGGTAAGAAATGTCGAGCATCAGGGAGATAATGCCGAGTGATAGGAGGAAGATGCCAAGTATCAAGAAGAGGTTACCGAGCATTCTGAAGTTGAATCTAACAATCTTGTTGGTGAACTTGAAGAGAAAGAAGAAAGGAGAGAAGAACCTATCTTGGCACAATATGTAAGAAGACATCACAAGCTAAAACAAATCATCAGACACAAAGAAACTAGAGTTCTTACTAGAAGAAAGATAAGAGGTCCTACATGCTTACTGTGTGAATTCGAGCCTAAGACAACAAGGAAGGTAGTAGAAAATGAATACTGGATCCAAGCCATGAATGAGGAGATAGACCAAATAGAGAAGAATGTCATTGGAACAAAATGGGTGTTCAGAAACAAGCTGAATGAACATGGACAGATCACAAGGAACAAAGAAAGGTTGGTATGCAAAGACTATGCACAAGAAGAAGGAATAGATTATGGGGAGACATTTTCCCCTATAGAAAGATTGGGAGGAGTGATAACTCTACTTGCATATGCTGCCTACAAATATTTCAAGGTATACCAAATGGATGTCAAGTCTTCATTTGTAAATAGTATATTAGAAGAAGAAGTGTACATTGAACAACTTGAAGGATTTTTTTATCAAAAAAAGAGACACATGGTTTGCAAAATGAATAAAGCACTATATAGACTAAAGAAAGCTCCCAGAGCATGGTATGAGAGGTTGCACAACTACTTGATACAGATTGGATTCTCAAGGACAAATGACAATAACAATCTATACATGAAAGATGAAGAAGGTAAAGGAATCTTGTTGGCTAAGATTTTTGTAGATGATATTATATTTGGGTGACAAGATGCCTTGTATAAGAAATTTTGAAATGAAATGAAAACTGAATTTGAAATGAGGATGTTAGGAGAAATAAAATTTTTTGTTGGTTTACAAGTATATTAGATGGAGAAAGTTATTTTCATTACCCAGTCTAAATATGTTCATGAAATACTAAAAAATTTTGGTATGGAGGATCCAAGGCCAGTTGGTACTCCTATGGCTACTAGACAAAAATTGTCTAAGAATGATGCTACTGCTGAAGTAAACCAAACTTTGTATTGGTCCATGATTGGAAAACTGCAATATGTTGTTTACAGCAGACCAAATATTGCTCTAGCAGTTGGGATTGTGCCAAGATTCTCTGTCAATCCTAAGGAAACTCACATTATGGTTGTGAAAAGGATAATGAGATATTTGAAAGGAACTACTGATTATGGATTATACTACAAGAAGCATGAAAGATTTGAACTGAGAGTGTGTGCTAATGCTGATTAGGCAAGAAATGTGGATGACAGAAAGAGTACTAGTGGTGGAGCTTTCTTTCTTGGGCAGAGATTAGTTTCCTGGTCAAGCAAGAAATGAAATTAAATTTCCCAATCTATAGCTGAAGCTGAGTATGTGGCTGCAAGAGTGAACTGTTCAAACATGGTGTGGATAAAGTAATTGTTGGTAGGCATGAAAGAAGAGATCACTGAACTAGTTGTCATCTACTATGACAACACAAGTGCTATCAACATATCAAAAAATCTAGTGATGCACACAAAGACCAAACACATCACCGTCAAGTGTCATTAATTGAGAGAATTGGTACAAGAAAAAGAGGTCAGAATGGAATATGTGAATACAAAGGAACAACTAGCAGACATATTCACAAAAGCTTTACCTAAAGAAGCTCATGAGTATCTAAGAGAACAATTAGGGGTTCTTCCCATAATTGAGGCTTCCTAGTCAAGCTAGGAGCACTATATCAAATGTGTTGCAAAGAAGTATTTGACAAATTGATACAGAAATAGGTCACACTTTAGGAGAAGCCTAGTGTTGTGAAAAGTATAGAAAAGTTGATAATCATTCATAAGCAAAGATGACAAGGGGATAATACTATTACTAAACTGACAAGATGAAATCTACATCTGAAGGATGTATGTTTTTAGTTACTGATTTGGCATTATTGTCAAAGAGGGAGATGAACAAGATGAAAACACATGGTCAAATTTCATGGAAGATCAAGTAATAGGGAGAAATTCATAGAAAAGAAACAAGAATAGATCTTGTGGATGTTACTGTGTGGATGGTCATGTAAGAAGGCTAATTGATTATGATCGGCATGAAGCTAAGGATATTATAAAATATTTCTGATGGACAGATAAGTTTTGGATTGGTTGGTGATTCATATGTTATTCATATGGTGTTGCCATCAATGCCAAAGAGGGAGATTGTTGGAAACTACAATTGAAGAAATTGTTTTATTGTCATTGATGTCAAACCTTAATTGGTAAGACTGTTGTTATTTAAGAAAGTACTATATCTATTTGATTGTTGAGAACGATGTGGGAAAGGTTGATAACAATAGCACCTAAGGAAAGGTTGAGTTATCTTGATACTTCAATGGGTACTTGATTATGCGGCACAATGATAAGATAATGTATTGCTTATCTAAGTAAGAATGAAGATAAAAACAAGTAGGCTTAATCGAGAAGAAGTGAAAAATCTAGTTTAAGCCGAGTGATGTTAGTGTCGACTGAGCTAGTATATGCCGAGTAAATTCAGTGTTGACTGAACATCAGTATTAGCCGAGGAAACAATTTTAGTGGTGACCGAGCTTTCTAGTGAAGATTGAGGAGTTGAACACAATGTTGACTGAGCATCAGTAATTTACATTTGAGGAAGAATTCAGATTCCTAGCTGACATAGTTGAATTCTTGGATTATGTAAATCATGTTGACTTTATTTATTGATTGTATGGAAGCATTTAATGCACTGTAAAATGTTTTATTGTAAGTCTATTAAGAGATTTGGGATATTTCTAGAAGGATGGATGAAGAACATAAATTTGGAAGGATTCGATGAATTTGACCTAACCCTAAGATCTACGGAGGAGATTAAGTAGAAAAAGTTGTATTGACCTAAATGAAGAGGTATTAAGGAAACCTAAAAGAGGGGATGCAAAGAGGATGTTGGAGTTGTTGTTATTGACTGTATAAGAAGCAAAGGCTGAAGGAGATGGAGTTGTGATTGCTTGAAGATATTTTTGAGTAGATTAGTGATGGAGATAGAAATGGATCACAGTTAGTAAGCTAGCATATGTCTATAGAATTGGATCTTATATCTGCAAAGTGAGTTGTATGTTTTCAGATCAATACTACTGTTACTTTCTAATCATTGTATCAGTCAAAATCCTTTTAACAGAGGTTGACCTAATAGTCATATGTATAAATCCTTTGAACAAGGTTGCATTGTAATGGAATGTATGTAAGTCCTATAACAAGGTGCACTCCTAACAGGGTGGATAAAATCCTTTAATTGGGTCAGACCTGACAGTGTGTTTGTAACCTTTGGCAGGGTTGGATTTTCACAGAGCTTAATTAAGAAGAGTGAAAATATCAGTGACATGTTACAAAGTGGTTTTTCCCAAATTGGGTTTCCACTATAAATCTTGGTGTTAATGCTTGTGTGAATGTTTTGGTTTGAACATTTCTGTGTTTTACAATTTAAATACTATTGGATAGTGGATTGTACTGTTATATTTTGATGTTATGTATTCAGTAATGACCGAGTAGCTATTGTTTGTTAGATCTGATTTGTTGAAGAGTTTAAAATTTTATTTGATACATATGGACCTGAGAACAACTGATTCTCCCCCCCCCCCGACTCTGTTGCTCTAAATCATATTAATAGTATATTGCTGACTCTTTGGTAATATAAGAGTGTTGAATCGATAAATATTATTTGCATGAGTTATTGTTATGTTTAGTATGGTTATTATGAAGTTGACTGAAAGGCTGATTTTGTATAAGTATAGATTAGTTTTGAGAAAGAGAAGTATGGTAATAATTAGAATGATGGATTAAGTTTGCAAATGTAAGAGAAGAGATTAGATATGAGATTAGTAAGAGGCCGACCTATAACTGGAACTATCTAAGCAAGATAAGTGCTTGTATTGTTCCCTTTTGAGAACTCTTTTAAGATAAGTATTTATTGTAAGAGAAGTGTTCTCACCACCTTTAACCAGGTGTTTTGTATACCCCTAACAGGGTTTTGTATTCCTCTAACAAGGAAATTCTATGTAACAATCAACTCCTAATAGGGCTAGATCTCCTAACAAGGATATTATATTTTAGTGCATATTTGTGGGTACCATCCCCACTGGGGTTTTCCCTTTGGCCACGGTTTCATCAAGAACATATCATGGTGTTATGAGTAATGTGTTATGCTTATATGTTCTTTTCATTTCTGCATTACCTTGGATTACATATAATTGTTTAAATTTAAAGAGATCAAGGTTATGTAATATTGATTCACAACTATTGGCCCTTAGAGAGAAAGCATAACAAAATGGATTCAAGAGACATGTCAGATAACTTTGATGTCGCACTTGAAGATCTAGATAAGATGAAAGTTGATAATGGTGAACTAAAATTTAAATTAAGAAGAGTTGAAGGTTTCATGAGGAAACAAAAAGAACATCTTGAGATTGCAAAGAGTCAAAGGCAAGACCTTATGGAGAAGATCATATAAGATTTAGACAATGACATGTCAGACAAAATAAGGAAGCTGGAAGGAGAGAAAGAACAAATAAATCTTTTGATGATTAAATAAATTTAGCATGAAAAGGATGAAAGAAACAAAATTGAGGAATCACTAAAAGAATCTAATAAGAAGATAAGTGAAATGAAGACTGAACTTGACCAATACAAAGATAAATATCAATAATTGTAAAAATATAATTAGATCATTAAAGGTGAACTCACTCAAGTCAAACTACACATTGAGAAGCTACACATGAGCAATGGCCAGATTGATGAACAAAGAGAAAGACAAAATCCTAAAGGAGATATGTCTGGATTTGGATTCAATGAAGCATAAAGTTCAAAAACCCAAGAAGAATCAAATGAGGCAAAGACTAAAGAAATGCATACTCCTGAGGAGAGACCTACTCATGAAGAACCCAAAGAATAGTTCATACCCTTCAGAGGTAGATGTTTCAGATACAACAAAGTTGGTCACATGAAAAGAGATTGTAGAAGTAAAGGTAAATCTAAGCCCTTTACCAGTTACTATTTTAATTTCTATGAATATGGACACAAGAAGGCATATTGAAGAAAACTTGATCAATCTAGGTACAAGCAAGACTATATCAAAGAAGAAACAATAGCTAATATCACATGTCAAAAATGTAATAACTTTGGGCATACAAAAAGGTATTATAAATTATAAACAAATCAAGATACAAGGAGACCAACTACTTGTTAAAAATGTAACAATCTAGGTCACATTGGAAAGTTTTGTAGATATAATGGACAAGACAACAAAAGATGACCAAGAAGATCTAGTGAACCAAGAGGACCACCTCCTATGGTTATAAGGAAAAATATTGGTGACAGTGGTAAGAGCTTTAATGAGTACATGGATGAATTTAAGAATCATTTCAAGAAATCAGAGAGCAAGCAGGATGATCAGATATGGAAGGAGAAATTTTTAAACAAAGCAATGGTTTAGGGAGAGCCAACTGATGATGTTGTATCTTTGCATGAATAGTTCTTTGAGGCATCGACCTAGAAGGACATATGGCCTTATGCGGAGAATTGGATGCAGTAATTAGAATATATCTAGCCCATGTATATGTGGAGTAAGCTCATGAAAGCTTAGGCATGAGGTATACAAACACTATAGAGTTTATGGATGAGAGTGCAACACTTGAAGATTAATTTTTTGTGTTCGCGAGTTTTGCATCAACTAGATAGCATACGAAGTTGAGCTACCCATGTTTAATATAGTCACTCAACTTGTGATGGATAAAATACTTGAAATGCTTCATTATTAAACCATTTGTTGATCAATGACTAAGGAGAGCAGAAGTTTGAAGGTGGAGCAATGATCTAGCAAAAATATTTCATGTTCAAATGAAGCAAAGCATCAGATTCAAGTGATTAAGGTATTTATACCTATTATTTCATAGAAATCATGGATGCACTAGCAATATATGATGTTGTAGAAAGACCTAGGTATACGTTCAAGTGACATCCATACAAATCTTGTGAGGATGATCCAAAGGGAGCATTTTCTCAAACCCTCATAGGTGTGTTACACATAGAAGACATTAGGGTGTACACTCAGTGTAAATATGAAATAATTGGTGAGGTTAATATCTATAGTGAATTAGATGGTATGGTTGAAGAAAATGGAACTATGGTAGAACAGTTCAAACACTTGCAAGATCTATCTATCTTGAAGCTAACCCTACTCACCGAGTTCATGGAAACCAAATTGTTTAAGATCATTCTTAGTAGAGTTCATGACCAATTCTTGTGGATTGGTGATCATCCTCTAAAAATATATGCATAATTGATACATGAGATCACAGGCCTAGATAATGAAGGAGCCCTACCTATGCAAGAGAAGAACCTAAGAAATCTAGCTAAAACCCTAACTCATTCAAAGTGGGATAAGAGGGAAATGATAGTAAATGATATTTATTTACAAGATGTCAGGCTGGTAGCAATGCTTCTAGGGTAAAAATTGTTTTACAGTACCATACCTAATTCTGTATCTGCTGGAGTCATCATGATGGCATACAAAATTGCATTTAGGTTTGGTTCATTACTGATTCACTTGTAGATTCACATTATCCACAACTTTCCTAGCATCCATCCTAGAGCATGGAAATTCAGTGAGCCCACTAGAAAACAAATCTCAGAATACTATAGAAGGTAGAAGAAAGAATGGGTAGATGGAGAGTTGTTTGGGATGATCAAGATACTACAGAGGTAGATGAAAGAAAGATACATGATTCTCGAGAGTTTTGTAGAAAAGTATCAAGACACCATTTGTTTCATGGTCAAAACTGATTGTGTCTCCTTTGAGGTAGTTGAGCCAAGAACTAAGTGGTGCTATCCTATGCGATATGAGGTAAGTGCTGAAGTCCTAACTATGCAAGTAGAACATGTATTAGCAGCTAGAAAAGACCCTACCCAAGAAAGATGGGGAACATACAGAGAGAAGTATGGGAAAGTCAAAAAAATTGTTGAAGATGTCACTACGATGGTGGGTATAAAAAAGGAACAGTTAATAGATATCAAAAATAAGATGGAGGCATCTTCTAACTTTACCACCAATGCACCTACTTCTTTGGAAATATAAAAAATAACAACCTCTACTAGGGATATTGTTGATTTGTCAACCTCTCAAGAGGAAGAAAAGAAAGATGTGGTGCCTATAGTTACTCCCAGAAGGTCCACAAGGACATGTAAGAAGGTCAGTCCTAAAGGGAAAGAGATAGAAGTAAAGAAGAAGAAAAAGGAAGTAGAGAAAACTGAGAAAGAGGAAAAGAAAATGGCTCAAAAAAATCCACAAACCTTGTGGAAACCTGATCTAAAATCACTACAGAAAATAGTTATAAAACATGGAAATCTGTTAACAATTGATAGATACTATGAAAGATATAACTCTGAGGACCAAGAAGTCATTGAAGATATTGTTATTTAGCATCTTCTTGTCTTTAAGAAGAATCTTTTAGAAATTGAAGCAAGTATTCCCAAAGACCTTTACAGCAAACCGGAAATCAAAAAATAGTTAGCACACTCAGAGGATGAGAACATAAGAAATAAAATAATTGATGATATGTTGTTAGTTGTGTCAATTCAGGAAATAGAAATAATCATAAAATAACTAAAACCTCTACTAAGGACAAAGACTAGACTAGTCAACATCATGGCTAGGAAGTATGATGAAGTGATCAAGGACACTCAAAAGAAATTAGACCAAGTTTTAATGTATGATATGCCTAAAAAGTTTTCACCTCCCAAAGTTTCTAAGCCCATATCTTTGGGTTTAGGAGAGAGTTCCAAGGCACTAAATGAAAGTGCTCAAGTTAGCATGCAACTAAATTTCTTTGTTACTAGTGTGCTTGTTAGCCTTGACACTTCGCAGGATGTAAATGATCCATTTTTGGACAATGTGGATAGTGCGATGGAGGTTGAAGATCAAGAGTAGATAGAGGAAGGGAAATTAGAAGAAAAATAAGAAGAAAAAGAACAAGAGGAGGAAATAAAGCAGGAGGAAAAGGAAGGAGAATAGTTAACATTAGAAAAAGATGTCGAAGTCAGTTTGGATACATCTTTATTGTTGGCAAGTGTGGCCAAACCAGTCAGCTCTGATGTGGACATCATGGATGAAGATGACCTGATGAGACTATCATTTTTGGGCTTTGCCAAAGCTAAGGAGAGATCTATTTAGAAAGGAGACAAAATATCAAAGTTAATGGTCAAGGCTATAGAAATATTGAGTAAGATACTCCCCTCCCTGGTTACCTTCAAAGACAAAGATGAAGCTGATAATCTTGGTATGGGATTGGATAGCTTTGATAGTCATCTTGACTCATTGCTAAAGACAATAGAAGAAAAGGCTGAAAAGAACTTCTTGGAGAAGAAGCTGAGTGAAGTATGTAAGTGCATTTCATGGGACTTCAACATTCTTAAGGCTACTATTCTTAAGGCCAAGAGTTGTGTAGTACAAGGCAGGAAAATTTACAGCTATTGCATAAACCACTGCAGGCATTTAAGGAACATTGAGGAGATCATAGCCAAAGACAGGGCTAGCCTTGATAGTCTAATGGATAGTTGTGAATCATCTTCACATACCATGGGAGGAATAGATAAGGAAACATCTAGACTATTGGATAAGATAGGAGTACTGGAAATGGAGAAAGGGAGAGTTGCAGATAGATTTGGCTTATTAAGAATCCTGTTGAGTCCTAAGCTCACAATGTTGGAGACTTATCTTTTGGAGATGATAAAAGTGGAAGGCTCAATGTCTATATCTACTCTTACTAATCTTAGGATAGAAGAGACAAAATCATATGTACTAAATGGCTTAATCCATTTCAGTGAACTGCTGATAAATTCATGGGTTGAAGAAGTTAAGACCTTGGAAAACTATTTGCAAGATATCTTAAATCTGGTGAGTAAGCACTAAACCAGTTGTGTGTATGTGTTGAAAAATTTTAATGTACCTTTTCCATTGATGTCAAAGGGAGAAGAAGAGAAAGAAATATGAAGGAGTATTAAGTAAAGAAAAGATGTAGAAAAAGAAACAAAAAAGTAGAAAAGAGAAAAAGAAAAAGAGAGTTGTATTGTGACACTTAGTCATTTTTCTAAGTGTTTCCATCAATTCCAAATAAAGTGATTATTTTCATGTGATGTTTTGGAGTACTAGGAATCACTTGAGGATTTTCATTTATGGAAAAAATTATGCTTAAGTGATCGCATGTTGTGGAGATTGTCACTAGGGTCACAGTCATGAAAATGACAAAGTCCAAAATCAGGATAACATGGTACGGTGTTACAATTTTGGTCAGCGATGAAGATTCATGAGGTATTATGGCTTGCAAAGTTACCTGGAGATATTTTGGGATGTATACATGCTTTAGTTAAGAGCGCAGGAGTTTTGGTTACCAAATTTGTGAGATACAGTGTTCGAAAGGTATGCGAAGACAGTAAAATAGTGCAACAAAATATATGAATAGTTGCAAAGATTAAGGAGAACATAGTGGCTATGGTAACATGCTAGGAAAAGTGAATAAAGTATATTTCTAACTCTTTGGTAATATAAGAGTCCTGACTCCATGAATATCATTTGTATGAGTTATTTTTATGTTTAGAATGGTAATTATGAAGTCGATTGAAAGGTTGATTTTGTATAAGTATAGATTGGTTTTGAGAAAGTGAAGTATGGTAATAACTAGAATGATGGAGAAATTTTATGAATGTAACAGTAGAGATCAGATGCAAGATCAATAAGAGGCCAGCTATAACTGGAACTATCTAAGCAAGATAAGTGCTTGTATTATTTCCTTTTGAGAACTATTTTGAGACAAGTATTGATTATAAGAGCAGTGTGATCACCACCTTTAACCAAGTGTTTTGTATACCCCTAATAGGGTTTTGTATTCCTCTAACAAGGAAATGTTCTATGTAAAAATTAGCTCCTAAGAGGGATAGATCTCCTAACAGGGATATTATATTTTAGTGCATATTTGTGGGTACCATCCCCACCAGGGTTTTCCCTTTGGCCAAGGTTTCCTTGAGAACAAATCATGGTGTTATGAGTAATGTGTTATGCTTATATGTTCTTTTCATTTCTGCATTACTTTGGATTACTTATAATTGTTTAAAGTTAAAGAGATCAAAGTTCGGTAATACTAATTCACCCCCCTCTCAGTATTACCAAATCCTAACATGATGCTTGGTGAAACTTGTTCTTGGCGATGCTTATGGTGCTCGGTTGATATGATTTCTTGATAATGCCTAACATGCTTAGTTGTTTCACTGATGATTGGTTGTTTTACTGGTGCTCGGTAGTTCTAGTTTACTGACTAGAGTTGTTGAAGCTTTGGTTGGCTGACTTGGTGTATTTAATGTTGGTATCTTTTGTTGTATTCTCCTATGTGGATCTAGAGGTCGACATAGAGAAATAAATTATTTGTAAGGCTATTTGAGAGCTGATTATTGTTGCATTTAATATTTATTTGTAATAGAAGCCGACTTGGCTTAGGAGTTAATTATTCCTTCTTACCAACTTGTGGTTGAGGAAATGTATTTAAGGAGTGCTTGGGTAAATGTTTAGGAGGGGAGTCAATGGAAGTAGCTAAGAAGGATAGCATTTGGATCTTGTGAGATCTTGAAGATCAGATTGTTTATCTAATATTTGTAATAGCAGAGCAAGTGGTTTGCATGCTTGGAGGCTTGCAAGCTCAAGTTTAGATCTGCATTGGTGTTTCCATCAGTCACTGATGTGCTTTAGAGCTAGAATAGCTAGGAGATTTCAGAAATACTTTTTTAAGTGATTGTATTTGGCCCTAACCCAGAAGGCCATGCAATCGGGCATGTTAATGAAAATTTGGTTGAAACATTATCTTTTTGTGTTATTCTACATTGTTGGTGTTTAGCTATAAGTTTAGACAGTCCTTTATTAGATCCTCCTTACTTAGACTGCATCATTTTGAATAGGGAGAGGAAGTAGAGGGCTACAACCCAGAGAGAGGCCACAAGTAGTTGAATTTTACTGGTGCTACTCAATGGACTCCCCATCCACCCAAAAAGAATTTTGTAGAGTCTCTCCACTAAGGAGCTCTATAAATCTTGGAAAAATTCCTTGACCATGTGAGGGAAAGGCCTAGATAAATTCCAAGGAAAGAAAAGTTATGACATCCAAAGATTCATCTAATTTTTCATTTCAATTCTTTCTTGGTATTAAAAAAATTCAGATAGCTCTTTTTAGAGTTGATATACTAGCCTCATTTCATGGCATAATCCTTAAGTAAAGTTTTCTAGACTATAGCTTCCACCACATAGGCCTTTAAAAAGGAAATTGTGTCATCCATAAATTATTGGATGACCATTGCAAGGATTATGGTCGATACATTGATTCCCTAAAAATCTACCCAAGTCCTCCACAAAAATAGTGAAGAGATAAGGAGAGAGGTGTTTCCGTTTCCCCAAACCTTTTCCCATTTTTATTGGCCCCTTCAAAATACCATTAATAAAAGTGGATAATTGAGCTTTTTTGACACAAACCTTCACCAAATTGATCATGTTTTCATTGAAGCCAAATTTTCTCAAAACCTTATAAAGAAAGGCCCATCTTACTCTATCATAGGCTTTAGAAATATCTAGTTTAAAATCCATTCCCAATGACTGGAACTTAGCCATGGAGTAAACAATCTCATGAGTCATAATAACAACATTAAGGATTTCATCGACATGCACAAATTCCTTTCTATTGGTGTTGATCATTGTGTAACTGAAACACTTTATTCTATTAACCATAAATTTGGTGAATATTTTGTAAATAATTTTGCATAAGATGAGAGGTCTAAAGTCCCCTAGTTTTATAGTGTCTTGGAATTTGGGAATCAATTCAGTGAAGGTATAATTAAGCCTTCTCAGAAGTTTCCTAGGTATAAAAAAACTGGTGGATAAATTTAAATCAAATTTGATTGGCTCCAAACATTCTTGAAACGAGGAGGGAGTAATTCCATCATCTTCAAGAGCCTTGTATGCCTCCATGGAGAAGACCACAACTCTAACCTCATCTTCTATTACTCGACCTAATTTTTTCACATTGTTTGTGTTGGGTAAAAGTGCCTCGATGAGTGCCTCTGATTTCTCTTCCAAGGGGGTGTAATCGGGTAATAATAGGATCAATAGAAACCTACAATAACATATTAAATCTCAACCATAAAGAGATTGTTAGATAAATCATTATTCCCAATATTCAAGAAAGGATGGAAAACAAATAATAAGCATAATCTATCAAATATTATGAAATCAATAAAAAACATGAATATGCAAACCATAAAATCCTTCCTTGGTGTTATCCATCTCATGCAATGTGGGCTCTAAGAATTAAGCTCAAGATCATGCTAGCATAAGAATTCAAAGCAATTGTGGTTACCAAAATCAAAGGTTTGGTTATCTATTTATAATATTTTAGGGGTTTCAACCAAGAAACCATGATTGAAGGGTTGATTGGTTATGATAAGGGAGTTGAACTCATAGTGAGTGAGAGTTCAACTGAGTTGATTTCTTAGCTTAACAGAATTGATTGATCTGTCAAGAAATAGATTGTAGAGATGAATTGAATGGACTAGTGAGTTAACTAATTGCATGAATGAGTCAACTGATTGCACATATTAGAAGACTGAATTAATAGAAGACTTAACCATTTGATGAGGGAGGAATTAATAATGTGGATTGAATAGTTAGGAGAGGAAACTGTGGAGTTAAGAGCTTTGATTAAAAAGATAACCCAAAGTGAGTGTGAGTTAGGATTTAGGAAGGTAATTATGATTTAAATAAATAAAATATGATTTATTTGGACATGTGAAGATATTTTATATATAAATAATTACCTATTTATTTATGATGGAGATTGTTGGTTGTAATTAAATAAATATAATTTATTTAATCATGGGAGAGGAATAATTAGTTTAATTAAATAAATATCATTTATTTAATCATTAGATAGAATTTGATTTAATTATTACAGAAATGCAATAATTAGGAGGAGGGAATATTAATTAAATTTTATTATTTAATTAACAGTAAGATAGGGTATAATTAAATAAGGTTATTTATTTAATTATATTATACATGAATTTAGATGATGAATTTATTATTTCGAAGTTCAATAATTAAATAATTAAAATCAGTTAATTATGGAATTAGGGAGAAATGATGATTTTCATTTTAGAATATGGTAGAATGACACAATTAATTAAATAATAAAGATTATTTAACAACCTAGGAGGAATGTTAGTAATATCATTGTGTTAGAGCAATAGGCCATTTTTAAGTGTCTACATTTGGCCCCTCTTTGATACAATACATTTTAGGCGTTGTTTCAAAGAATAGTTAAAATTATGCCCCAGTATGTCCTAACAAAAACAATGTGATAGCGAGGTAAATGATGCCCCCTCGAGAGATTACTGAAATACATGAATGATCTCTTGAAAGAAGATTTAGAATAAATGATGCAAGAAAGAATAATTAGTGAGAAGTGAAGAATGTTGGTAAGCTATGATGTTGTTTGATCGATATTGGACATAGAGATTGTTGATAAGAATCATGTCTAGTTTCAGGAAGGACCCATCCTATATAAGACTAGCTACAACATCTTGTTTTAGCAAAGATACATTATAAGACAAATGATGTTGGAATTAATGACCAATTGATTTGATTGATTTGAAAGTTGATTTGACCATTTTGACAAATATATTGAGTGATAGAAGAGATTTGATTGATAGAAGATATTAGACTAATAGAAGAATCATTAGTAAAGAAACTTTAGAAGATGATAGAAAGGGGATGAAAGATTGATAATGAAGTTTTTATTGAAACCCTTAGTTTATAGTAAGTAGAGAGCTTAATGATTTAATAACCATTCTTTTGATTTCCAATTGAATTGAGCTATTTATTTATCATTGAACCACTATTATTATAGCAAAAATGGATATCATCCTACCAAGATATGAAAGATCTATGTACAATTATCCTCTTGCATTGAAAACAGGCACACTAAATAGAGAAGGACTGCAGGCTGATCTATCTAGGGCAAGCATTCAAAGTTGAGGTATGTGTGGCATATCACAATTGAAGTATCCATTGTAATGTTGTAAATTGGATATTTGTATATGGATGTGAAGGCTCTTATTACAGATACCCAGATTGCTCTTTTAAGACTTCACAAAAAATATTCCATCAACTGAAAACAAATAAAAATAAGTCATGAACCGTCATGACATCTCTAAGTCACTTTTTGACATCCCAAAGATGTGTAAGAACATGAATTGCAAAGATCAAGACATAATAAGACTAAATTGAATCAATAATTGGTAGTTGTACCAATTATGTGTCTATATTTTTGTAGTAGTTTGGACATTGAAATTTGGTGTATTGCAGATGCTATCTGATTTTAAGAAAATAGGTATCCCATCTAAGATTGTGTCATCTAATTTAAAGTGTTCCATCCCTTGTCTAAGACAACGTGATTTTTGACAAAATGCTTTGGTGTGGGACTGATTAATAGATAAGATAATTTGGGTAGTGTTGTTGAGGACTTGTTGACTAGTTTTTACTATTTTGACTTGGTTTCGTTGAATCTCATATGTGTTTTATGTCATCGTTCAATACCTAGTTTGGAAATTCTAAATAATTAGTTATGTACAAAGGATATTTATTGCAGGATTTTTGCTAGTTTTTTTTTAATTTATTTGGTTATCTCCGATATTTTTTTGGATCTTTTGCAAATGTTTTTTTTCTATCATAGGGTTCATATATTTGGACTCGAGGTATGTGTGGCGTATCACATAAAGTGAAGGCTCTTATCACAAACACACTAAACATGGTCACCTTTACCCTAAACATGCCCCACCTAGAGATACTGCCCCACCTTTAGATGAATATTTTATATTTTTCAATTTTTTAAAAATTATTTTGAAGGTTTTGCTAAGTTTTTGTACTTTTATAGGATGATTTGTGTTGTTTTTGTTTTTATAAAGGATTCTTTTTTAATTTTTAGGATTTTTTTCAAAAAATGTTTTGCAATTTTTTTTTTCATTTTTTCAGGACTTGATGAATCACAACGTTGGGGTGACCCCATTCAAGAGAGAATGGGAATCTTAGTGTGGAATGGCCATGATAGACTGACTTAGTGTGAAATATTATAGGATGTGCTAAGACAAAGATTAACTGACAAATTTCAAGCCATGATGGTGATGACCATTGATTTTATTATAGGGAATAGAAAAGAATGACATGCGATATTAGGTTGGAGACATGATAGATGGTGGGACATGATCACTACACATGGTTCTGAATTGTCTAATTTTCACCATGGTACTTGTCCAAGGCACCAGTGAAGTGTTTTTCACTATAGGAAGGATTTATTTTTCTTGTATTTTTATTTTTGTGTTACAAAAGATGCTTGATTGTCAGCTTTTCACTTTCACGTCGGGTTCACCATTTGTAATCAGATAATAATAGGATCAATAGAAACCTGTAATAACATATAAAATCTCAACCATAAAGAGATTGTTAAAGAAATTAATATTCCCAATATTTAATAAAGGATGCAAGATAAATAATAAGCACAATCAATCAAATATTATGAAATTAATCCAAAACATGAATATGAAAACCATAAAATCCTTCCTTGGTGTTCTCCTTCTCATGCAATGTGGGATCTTAGAATTATGCTCAAAATCATGCCAACATAATAATTCAAAGCAATTGTGGTTACCAAAATCAAAGGTTTGGCTCTCTATTTATAATATTTTAGGGGTTTCCACCAAGAATCCATGATTGAAAAGTTGATTGATTGTGATTGAGGAGTTGAACTCAGAGTGCATGAGAGTTCAAGAGTTTATTTATTATCTTAACAAAATTGATTGATCTGTCAGCAAATAGATTGGAGAGATGACTTGAATGGACTGGTAAGTTAACTAATTGCATGAATGAGTCAATTGATTGCATAGATTAGAAGACTGAATTGATGGAAGACTTAACTGATTGTTGAGGGAGGAATTAACAATGTGGATTGAATAGTTAGGAGAATGAATTGTGGAGTTAAGAGCTTTGATTGAAAAGCTAACTCAAAGTGAGTGTGAGTTAGGATTTAGGAGGATAATTCTGATTTAAATAAATAAAATATTATTTATTTGCACATGTGGAGATATTTGATAAATAAATAATTACTTATTTATTTATGAGAGGGATTGTTAGTTGTAATTAAATAAATATAATTTATTTAACCATGAGAGGGGAATAATTAGTTTAATTAAATAAATGTCATTTATTTAATCATGAGATAGAATTTGATTTAATTATTACAAAATACAATAATTAGGAGGAGGGAATAGTAATTAGATTTGGTTGTTTAATTAATAATTATAAGATAGGGTATAAATAAATAGGGTTATTTATTTAATTATATTATACATGAATAGATGATGAATTAATTGTTTAGAAGTTCAATAATTAAAATAATTAATTAAAATCACTTAATTATGGAATTAGGGACAAATAATGATTTTAATTTTAGAAAATGGTATAATGACACAAATAATTAAATAATAAAGATTATTTAATAATTTAGGAGGAATGTTAGTAATGCAATTGTATTAGAGAAATAGGCCATTTTTAAGTGTCTATAGGGGGTTTCTGAAATCCTAAAGACTGGGATGTAGGATTATGGTTCTAAGACCTATCTCATGAATCATATGATCCTCTCTATATATCCTTAACTTTCATGTCTCTCTAAAACATGTAGCGTAAATCCCCTGGAGTGTCATGTGCACCATGCCTAATTTATTATGGTTCAATTCCTTAATAAATTGATTGACTTAAAGCTTCTCATCCTGCATATACTCTAGATAAGGAAGGAGTTCAATGAATCTTCTTTTATACTAGGCCATTGGGAGTCCACTCTACTGTAGGTCATGAAACTTGTCAGTACAACATTTTATAAGCTATTATAATAGGTATCAAACTCTAAACCTCTCCAAGAATATCTCCCAAGAGAGGGTGTCTATGACCAAGTGACCCTTGAACTCCTATCTCCACCAAGTCGAGGTTGTTCCCCTTTAGAGATGTACTGCAATACATGCCTTAAGATTTCTCCCATAGGGATGCAATCCAAATAACTTCCATATTCTCATAATCCAAGCCTCAGCCTCTATCCCATCGATAAAACCTAGAAAAGTGGGTGGCTTGAGGTATTATATCTCTTTGATCTGGTCCCCTGTATCCCACGGTGCTCTCTTGTTCACCTAATCCACTACCTTGTATAGTCTCTGGGCCACAAACGCACTCAACATCGTGCTCTACCTACCTCTCTACAAGTCTCATAGGAGGGTGCCTACTCCTCTCTCTAGTTGAGCTCCTATGACCTTCAACATTTTTTTTTTATCCTACTAAACTATTGGAGGCAGTCTATCTAGGATAATCATAGCAAAATTCTACAATGCTAACAATATGGCCTAGTTTCATATTTGAAGGGGGATTCTGGTTCCATCCAGGAACTTCTCTCGCCTTCTCAATCTCCTCACGAACCAAAGGAGAATTCCTATGGACTCTCCCATATGTGCAAGCCTGACATGTAACTAGTGGAATTATACTCAAGATTTGAAAAGTCTAGTGTTAAACGGGGTGGTTTTAGGGTCCTAGTGTGAAAACTACACTCTGATACCAAAAAGTCATGCCCAAAACTTGGGAAAAAACACAATTTTTTTATTTATTAAAACACTAAGGTTATCTAAGTTGACTAACAATTTTTCATTCCCAGTTATATGGAGGGGACGTTGAACGGGTCTAAGGGGCCTCATGACCAACATTGACTTGGTCAACCTTCCTCTAGGTTTAAAGTCACTAAATGTTTAACTAACTTGAGCTCTGTAGTAGATAAGTAGTTTGACTAATGTTGACTAATACTATGCAACTATGATGATAAGCATATAACTTGATCTTTGATAATATTTCAATTACATTCATCTTTCATTAAGTTCATAATCTAATAGGAATTGATATAGGTTTAATAATATACTAATTGTCATTTACATAATTATCATATTTTTAATGTCCTCTTATAATGGTTCACATTATATTAATCTTTTACAAATATTAATAGGAGTATAACAATATTTAAGTTGATAATAAATTCCAATTGTTAAATTTATTCAATTTAACTTTAATGAATAAATAAAATTATTTAAGTATTAAAGTCTATTACACAACTATTAAACTTACCTTAATAAATTTATTTGGTCTATCTATAGACTTAATTAAATAAGTCATTAAGTCAATTATATTTTTAACTAAACTCCTCCTAAATATTAAAATTTAATAACTTTTTGAATTCCAATTTTAAATTATATTCTATAAATATCTAATTTACAACTTTATTATTTTG
Organism: Chamaecyparis obtusa; assembly: GCA_027943335.1. Lineage (NCBI taxonomy): Eukaryota > Viridiplantae > Streptophyta > Pinopsida > Cupressales > Cupressaceae > Chamaecyparis > Chamaecyparis obtusa. The sequence continues at coordinate 164,763 of BSBK01013994.1, forward strand.
CTAATTTACTCTTCTTCCCTTCTTGTCTTTTTTCTTCATTTTTTGTTTTTTAGGTATGGAGGTATGGAGCTTCTAAACAATGGAGAATGATCATATATTTTCTCAATGAATATATGTGTGTGTGTGTGTGTGTGTGTGTGTGTGTGTGCAGGATCATGGTATGCCAAACTAGGCAAATTTAGAAAATCAGATTTAGGGAAGTTGACATAAAAATTTGAACAAGTTATAAGTATTATATCAAAAATATGTAAGAAGATAATCTATAGAAAATTGAATTTAGTTTCTAAGACACCAGGCCTTTTTTGAAAAACAATTATTCTATATGTTGAAAATTTTAAATTTCAATGTAGTAGTATGAAAATTTCAAGAAAAAAATAAGAAGTAGGTGTATGTTTGACCACCTTAAACATAATCAAATGATAAGTTTTGTTCACAATTTTATAGATATAAGTAGTAGACTTGTGTCTGGATGTGACACATATTTTTCTGTAATTTTTTTCCAAGCAAATAATTAAGTATGATTTTTCTTGTACAACTTTTTGAGAATACAAAACCTCTCGTGTCTGACCATGTTAACTTAGTCTAAACTTTATGAAATTGAAATTTTTGTTTTGTTTTGATTTTATTTTAGTAGGAAAATCATAGAATGTGACACATGTTTTGGATTTCAAAATTTTTTTATAGTTTGAAAGTTATAGCTATTTTTCAATAAGTCTATCAATCGGGACTCGAAAGATAACAAGTACATGTATGTCTGACCAAATTAAACAAAATCAAATGATAATATTTTTTTATAAGACTATAGATAAACATAGTAAACTCGTGTCCAAATGTGATGTATATATTTTTGTATTTTTTTCCAAGTAAATAATTAATTATGATTTTTTTGCTACAAATTTTCCCGAATATAAAAACCCTTGTGTCTGACCACCTTAACTTAGTCTAAAATTCATCAAATTGAAAGAATCTTTTATTTTTATAGTATTAGCTGAAGCATAAAATGTGATGTATGTTTCAGATTTCAAAAATGTTATACTGTTTGAAAGATATAGGTATTTTTCAAAGAGTCTATCAATCAGGACTTCTTTTTCACATCGCCACCTTTTGGCATACCATGATCCCCCCCACACACACACAAACATATGCGTGTGTGTGTGTGTGTGTGTGTGTGTCTATATATATATATATATATATATATATATATATATATATATATATATATATATATATATATATATATATATATATATAATTTATGTTTAAAAAAAAAATTCTTAAGAATATGTATTTATAATATTCACTAGGGATAGTTTTACTTTTATTTGAAATAAATAATTTTTTTGCAAAATGAAAGGCAACATAAACTTAAATAACAAATGAAATCTATTTCTTTTCATTTTAACCATAATGAAACTTTTCTTTGAGATAAAAGAACAACTCAAATTAAACTTCATTATAACTACACATATTATTTTAAAATAAGGCAACAAGGTTTATGACAACATCATTTTGCAGGGAATATAATTAAACTTATCATTCATATATCTACTTAATAAAAACTAACTCAACCTTACAACTTTATGATTAGATCCAATATCCTTCCTTACAATAATCATGAAATACATAATAGCCACATGGCTAGGATCACAAAACCTACACCCAAAATGGTGAACTCCACATATCTACATCCCTTTTTTTCCATGACATCCCAAGTATATACCTATATAAAAATAGGTTGACCATTCAGATTCACCTCCCAACCTAGGCATTTACAAGGCCACCCCCTAACTCGGGGAGTAAAGAGTGAACATGTACATAAACACACACACATACACTTCTACAATAATTTATCAACCAATAAAATACATAAAATTTTTATAACCAAGGAATACACAAAGTTCTTCAAAAGACCTTTAAAAATGGGATGAAAGTGGACCAAACCCAATCAGAGAAGCCAAGTAAAGATAAAGGAAATAAATACCACACATGGGCTCAAAGAAACTTCCTTCCCAAAATTATCATCACAACAAAACCATGGCCTCAAGCCAACAAAACTCCTTATGGCCCCCAAATGCCCCTAGAAAAAGCTTGTCACCATCGATATCAAAACATTCATGTTTATCCCTCCCACATACATGGATACTCTACGATAACAAGGTTTGTCACTAACCCCTTCACCCCTCAAGGTTACTCTACCCTCCCAAAGGTGAGTGTGCCTTGAAAACACCCTTAACAAAAACTTAAAATAAAGATAATTACATAATTATTAAATAAACAAAACTCTCATGAACATCAATGGGGTTGTCCAACAAGAACAAATAAAACTCCTTGAGAGAACATCAAATCTTCCAACATATTGCACCTTACACAAAAATAAAAAAGTACATGAGCACCAACCTATTATCCAAAGCTTAAGGCAATGAGAATTTTTAGAAGATATTTTTCAGTTTATCCTAAGTTTTACCTCCAAAATTTCTTCCAATTCTAGAAAGTCTCTAAGAGTAGAGAGTGGGTGAACAACCTAGAAAGCCTACCAAAGCCCCTCTAAATGGATTCCTACTCAACCACTATCTTGCAACCATAAACAGAGTAGTACTCCTATAATAACTACTCCAAATATCTTCCTCTCCTTATAAATGAAGATTGAAGACTAAATGGATTTGAGAAGATGGCTTTCCGAAAGTCTCCAAACTCTTAAACTCATAACTTGACTTTGGGGATATTTTGGAGGTGCTATAAATGAGTTTTGGGCCTCACAATAGCTTAATTTTAACCACTAAAACCTATTATACCAAATGGGGTAGTTAAATTTGACTCTAACTACCCTTTAGAAGATTCCTTGATCCTCCAAAACCTCACTTGAAGTAAACCTATGAGATCAACTAACTTTGACCCATCTAGAGGCTTCCTAACCCTAGGGTAAGCATGATAACTCCATAGGTTAACCCTCTATTTGGTTTCATACTTATCCTAGTTAAAATGGAAAGTCTTGCCAACACATATTACACAGATGTGTCAAGTGGCACAACATAAATTAAAACCCATTACACACATAGCATGACTAAACATAAATTAACATTTTCTAAATTAAATACAACAATGCAACAACATATTTACAAATAAAATACATGACAATGAGGTTCATGTTTATTCACTAGAGATAACCTTGGTTTCACTAATAAAACATAGATTCACTCTTTAAATTATCTATATTTAGAACCATGGTCAATCTCTTGCACACTCATTGCAAACATAAGTAGTCCAAGAAATAACTATAATGACATAGCAAGGTAAATGATATAAATCAAATACATATCAACTAGAACCTACATTTTTAATGATCCATTATAAAATAATACAACATATATAATCGATCTTAATATGTATAAACATGAATTATTGACTCAATTTTGCATCATGTTAACATCCCAAGATATCCACCATTCTCCATCATCAAAACATAATATATCCTACTCATAGAAATCATCTTGTTCAACTATCGCAAAGCATTAAATAAACATACTAATAACATAATCAAGGTTTTAAATAAACATAACACATGACTTATCAAATCTTGAAATAGTAACATATGTCCAATAAGGCTAAGTGTCTCAAAATAAAATATCAACTATAGAGTGTAAACTATAAAATCAGTGTTGAACTATGATGGGCTGAGGAAGGCCTCACATGAGGTTATGTTTTGTGTCTATAGCATAGTGTTAGAGATTAATGAAGATGATGTGGCTAAAGTTTCAAATACCATTATTGAAAGGAGGAATTTTTTTAGGGGCAAGAATAATTCTAATGAAGTGATCGACATTTTATTCTTTCCTGGAGAAAGGTATAAGTTCAAGAAGATCAATGATGGTATTTATGATAGATATACACTTTAAGTATCCATGCTTGGAGGTCATTGAGGTAATAATGAGATATCTTGACTTGGAAAGAATATTTACCATCATCTTTAGTTATCATTTTGTAATTTTAAATCACTTTCGTTATAATGAATGTGTTTCCTTTCCTTTATACAAGTTATCATCTTTGCATCATAGTTTGAGAGATCATGCAAAAAAAAAACCTCATTTCCCTATTTTGCATGACTTTTTAATTTTATTGATACTAGAACATGCAAAATATTTGCATGTGGAGTGGAACCCTCCCTCAGAAAAGAGGATTGAGTTTGAAAAAAATGTTATAATCTACTATGGGGATACATCTTTAGATTATAATTTAGTGGATTCAAATGGGGATGAGGTTTTTTATGTTGGAAAAATAATGAAGCCCTCAACTTCATCATCTCATGAAAGAATTATGATCTTTGATGGTGAGGGATTGAATTATGTCCCTCTTGCTAACTACATCCTAGATTCCCTTGACCGGTATAGGGATAAGAAAGGAGAAAGAAAGGACACTACTCATTCTTCAATTCCATATAGGTCTCTTTTAGTGAGAACTAAAAATTCTAGCCTTGGAAAACATTTTAGCCCGTCGCCATGATGGTCCCAAAATCCACTATTTTTCCCAAGAATAGAGATATGATTAAAATTCAAGCCATACATGTGGTAATTCTTGTGGAAAATACCCCTAATGAAAAGGGGTCCTCTATTTTGCAAACCTCAAGTATTAATAAGATTATCAAAGACCTAATGGATAACTAGAATTTGGGTTTATCTTAGATTATAGAATAAATTAATAGCCTAAAAGATAACATTATCTCCTCTAAACAATATCTAGATACTATTGTGGAGATTAATAATACCTTGGCAAGGGGAATTAGTGATTTGAAGGCTCATCACAAGAAGATGACTATGAGTTTCGAGGATACCCTTAAGATGATAAATGATAAGGTCATTGTGGTGGTCATAGTTACCAATAATTCCATTGACAAATCCATTGAGTGCCTTTGGAAGTTGGATGAATGATGATGAATTTTGAAGGCTTGTCCAAGGATATTGATGCTTCCCAATTTTTGAGCATTAAATTGGCTAAAATATCTCATTTTTTGGATGCAGGATCAACTAGGGATACAAATGTTTCTATATATAAGAAAAATAAGGATTCTTTTCCTAGATCTTCTCCCTAGTCAAGAAGTAAGAAAAAAGGGGATACCCCTATTGACAACTTAGATAAGAAAGTTAGGATTATCATTACTGATTTTATTTAGAAGAATCTAGATTTAGTTAAAAATCTATAGGTGGTGTGAGACGCTATTTGGTAGATTTTTCATCTATTTTTCTTGGCATCAAACTTGTTAGTGGTTCTCCTATTTATATTTTTTTTCTATACTTGGATTTTTGGTCTTTGTAAAACTAGTTTTCCCTTAATAAAAAAAATAAAAATATTTAAGAAAGGTATAACCACATCATCTATATCAATTATATAGTGTATAATAAATAATACAAAATCTCTCTTAGTGTGCAATCATCACTATTGTAGAGATCCAAGATCTAGAATGAGAGAAAAATAAAGCACAATAACCTTAGTGAGAGATAAATTGACTATCCAATTAATTATAGATTCAAGGTGAACCCACAATAGTGGGTTACACTTTCTTGCCTGAGTGGACACTGAACTCTACATTAAGAAAAAAACTTTCAGATTCAAATGCATATTGTCGTTAAACCGTTTGAAATCAGAAGATGAAGTAAATTAGAGTCTTTTTATATTTTCTATGTAGATTCGAAATATATATATATATATATATATATATATATATATATATATATATATATATATATATATATATATATATATATATATATATATATATATATATATATATATATATATATATATATATATATATATATATATATATATATATATATATATATATATATATATATTGATGAAGGGTGCTCCCCTTAATACTACAAACATATAACAAAAATAGAGAAACAACAACAATATGCAAGAACAGAAAATTGGCTTCTTATTATCTCCACAAATGTGGAATTACAAACTTTCGGAATTACAATATGCAAAGCCACATGGGCATTCCATTACAATATTTTGTAGGACAAAGCCTCGAACTATTATGCAGATCTACTACCCAGAACTATTCTGAACTGCCTAAGACAATAATACAACCTTCCTTATATAGGCAATTTCCACCGCCTGGGAAGGTTCCAAAATTTTAGCCAATAAGGCCGACCAAACTTAGAATTATTTTATTTTACATTTTATTACATCATAGTCGGCTCAAGAGAACCTTTGAAACCCGAACAAAAATTTTGAAGAAAATTATTTTCCTCCATTTCAGCTGGTCCAACTTTCGAAGATCATAAGTCATCACCAGTTGACCCGATCGGCTATTATAACCCCATTTCAGAAATGCCACAAAGCGCTCTACAGGCTTGACCCAAACAAGTGCCCATCACCCAAATTTTTGACCTCATCCAGGCATCTAAAGTCTTCAAAACTGAGTTCAAAGTTTTTGTACCCTGCTGCCAATATCGAAAATCTTCAATATCTTCCAATATACACTTGATCTGGCAATGAAACTTTACTAGCAGACTTATATGACCAAAATGAACCTCCAAGAAAGAAATCAGATCATTCTAAGCACATACGAAAATTACCAAAAAAATAGTAACTTTCCATAAATAGCAACTCTGCACAAAATAGCCCTTATTGAAAATAAAAATAGAAATATTTTTTTGGGTGATGCAAGATTGCTCTTACACCCAGGATGCTCCTGCATCAGACACCCAGGGTAATTTGAGAAGTGACCCTGTCACGTCTCAGGTGTGCAGAGGAAAACCAAGATGGCTAACCTCCTCCTTTGTCAGCCATGATGAATCTTCAACAGGTCGTCCTTTCCACTTGACCAAATATTCTTCATATGTCCTGTTCCTTGTGCTTCTGCCAACACGACTGTCCAGTATATCTTTGATCTCCTTAGTGTCTGAACTAGTTGCTGGAATACTCCACTGTGCTACTGTGATCTCATCTTCAACACCTCCTTCATGATACTCTGTCAGATCTGAAATGTTAAACACTTGTGAAATATTTAGCTCAGTAGGCAATTCTACCTCATATGCATTTTCTGAATCATGTTTTTTCAGTATCCTACATGGTCTGAACTTCTTCATTTTCAGCTTGTTATATGTACCAACTGGAAACCACTCCTTCCACAGATGAACCATGACTTCATCACCAACCTGAAATTCCTTATACCTCCTTTTCTCATCTGCCTTAGCCTTATACTATGTGTTCATCTTGGTAATAAGCTTCCTCACCTCCCCACGGATGTTCTTCAAGTGTCCTGCAAAATTCTCAGCTTCAGCACTACTTATTTCTCTTTTATCTATCTTCCTCAATTCAGATGCATTTTTGGACTACTTCCATATACAATTTGGAATGGTGATTTACCAGTGCTCCTGTTGACAAAATTATTGTATGCAAATTCTGCTTGTGGTAAAATCAAATCCCATCTTGTTGGCTTATCTCCAACCAAACATCTTAGCAGATTTTCCAAACTCCTATTCACCACCTCTGTCTATCCATCAGTCTGTGGATGATGTGATGAACTGAACTTCAAATCTATCTTCTACTTCTTCCACAATGTCTGCCAAAAATATCCAACAAACTTAGTATCTTGATATGAAACTATGGTCTTTGGCAAACCATGTAGTCTCACCACTTCTCTGAAAAATAATTCCGCTACATGAACAACATCATTAGTCTTCTTGCAAGGAATGAAATGTGCCATCTTTGAAAATCTGTCAACCACCACAAAAATTGAATCATGTCCCCGCTGTGTCCTCGGTAAACTAAGAACAAAGTCCATACTGATATCCTCCCAATGCTTCTCTAGTATAGGTAATGGCTGATACAACCCTGTATTCTACTTCACTGCTTTCCCCATCTGACATACTCTGCAACTCTGTACAAACTTCTTCACATCTTGCTACAATTGTGGCCAATAATAATTCTCACCAACCAAAGCAAGGGTCTTATCACAACCAAAATTTCTAGTCAATCCTCCGCTATGCTTCTCCTTGATGAGATTCTCCCTCATAGAACTTCGTGCAATGCACAACTGACTCCCTCTAAATAGCATATCATCCTAGATGATGAAATCCAACCATTTCGTTCTATCTAAAGTAACAGGTTCTGTACAAGCTTTCCAAGCTTCACCAAAATCAAGATCCTCTGGATATAAATTTTTGAGTTCCTTGAACCCAATGACTTCAATCTGTATTTTTGTCAACAATAGTTGCCTTCTGCTAAGAGCATCTGCAACCCTATTAGACTTTTCACTCCTTTGTTTCAAAACAAATGTATAACTCTGCAAAAATTCAACCCATTTCAAATGCCTTTCATTCAATTTTCCTTGACTATTCAAATATTGCGAAGCTTGATGATCAGTATACAAAACAAACTCCTTAGGAAGTAGATAATGACTCCACTTCTTTAATGTCTGAACTATAGCATAAAATTTCTGATCATAAACAAAATATTTCCTCTTGGCATCATTTAACTTCTCACTGAAATAAGCAACAGGTTTACCTTCTTGGTTCATAACAGCTCCTATTGCAGTACCACTAGCATCACAATCTACTTGAAACACCTTATTAAAATCTGGAAGTGCTAAAACAAGTTTTTCTATAACTTTTTGTTTCAACAATTGAAAACTCTTTTCTGCCCCATTAGTACACTTAAACTCTTTTCTATCCCCTCTCATTGTTTCAGTCAAGGGTCCACAAATACTACTAAAATTTTTGATAAACTTTCTATAAAAGCTAGCTAGACCATAAAAAGATCTTACCGCAGTAGCACTCCTTGGGGTAGGCCATTCAAGGATACCTTGTACCTTCTCTGGGTCCATTTTTAGACCTTCTGCTGAAACTACAAATCCCAAATACACTAACTCTTTCTTGACAAAACTGCACTTCTTCAAATTAATCAACAATTTTTCTTCTCTCAACTTCTCAAATACCATACGAATATGCATCATATGCTCATCCAATGTCTTACTAAAGATCAAAATATCATCTAGGTAAATAATGACAAACTTACCCAGAAATTCTTTCAGAACCTCGTTCATGAGCCGCATGAAAGTGCTCGGTGCATTGGTTAGCCCAAAAGGCATGACTAACCACTCATACAGTCATTCCTTTGTCTTGAAGACAGTCTTCCATTCATCTCCTTTTCTGATCCAAATCTAGTGATATCCGTTCTTCAGATCTATCTTCAAAAAATACACAGCTCCACTCAAACAATCTATAATATCATCCATTCGTGGCAATGAAAACCTATACTTGATTGTGATATTATTTATTGCTCTGGAATCTGTACACATCCTCCACTCTCCATTCTTCTTTGGTGCTTATACGGCTGGTAGAGCACAGGGACTCAGACTCTCTCGAATCAACCCCTTATGCAATAACTCATGTACTTGTCTGTTCAACTCTTCACTTTCTGCTGGTGTCATTCTATGTGCTGCCTTGTTTGGTAAACTGGCTCCTGGAATCAAATCCATATGATGACTGATCTTCCTTACCGGTGATAATCCATCAGGTACATTATCAAATACAATATCCTAAAACTCATTCAACAAATCTGCAACCTCTACAGGTACATCCTCTACTTCTTCTTTACCAACTTTTGAAATTAAAGTAAAACACACATGCTCATGCCTCATACCATCTAGAAATTTTTGTCCATCAACAAATGTTATTCTTGCATTACCACATACCTTTTCTTCGGTCTCCTTCAATGGCTTTAGCTTATGCCGCACTTCATCCTTTGTCAGGGAATAGGTATTCACATGACCATCATGTACATCACATCTGTCAAACTACCACGGTCTACCCAATAACATATGACATCCATCCATAGAGATGATATCACATAGTACCTCATTTTGGTACCTGCCGATCTTGAAATTTACCAAGCACTGTTCACTGACCATGACCTTGTGGTCATCCTGCACCCAAGCAATCCGATATGGATGTGGGTGTTTCTGTCTCTTGAGCTTCAATTTTGTCACCATCTCTTCTGACACCAAATTGTTAGTGCTTCCACTATCGATAATCACATCACAACATTTACCCTCACACTTGCATCGACTGTGAAACAGGTTCCTCCTTTGTTGAGGTTCGTTCTCAACACTAAGCAAGACTCTTCTGTTAATTAGCGTTTCTCCTCTTTCAGCATCTTCAGAATTTGATGATCTAGCATCTTCATCTACATATGCAATTCTGGCCTGGCCTTCATTTCTCCTATCTATTCTACCTTGGCACTGAGGATATTCAAATGCCCTACGACCTTCTTTTCCATAGTGAAAACATGTTCCACGGAAGCCTCCTCTTCCAGATCCTTGTCCTCTTCCTCTTCCTCTCTGATCTCTATTAATCTGATCCTAGAAATGATTGGAATTATTTCCTCTCTGATTCTGACTGCTACTGGCCTCATCTTTCTTTTTTGGATCTTCATTTCGGCCACCATATGACCGTCCGCCAGATCTTCCACCACGACCTCTTCCATTTTGTCTGTTCTCAAACTTTTTGTTCAGCTTTTCCTCTACTTTTAGAGCAAACTGGTATGCCTCCTTAATATTGTTCATTCAAACCAGATTCAACTCCTCCTAAATGCTTGGCCTTAACCCATTAAGGTATCAGGTAACTTTCTCCTTATCAGCTTCTGCATGGCCTGTTCTAATGAGGAGTCGATAAAACTCATCTGTATACTCCTGAGTAGATCTTCCTGCTTGCTTCAAACTTTGCATTTTCTTTAGTAGGTCAAGCTCGTAATCAATAGGAATGAACTGTCGGTTTAATTTATCCACCATCCGATCCCATCTTCTGATTTTATCTTTTCCTCTTCTATTTCACTCCAATTGAATTTCTTGCCACCAGATCTTCGCATGACCTTTCAGTCTGGCCTTCGCAAATTTGACCCTATCAGGATCCTCAACATCTTCGTACTCAAAATATTCTTCACATTCATTGATCCAGTCGATCAATTCCTCGGGGTTAAGATTTCTAAAAAATGTAGGAACCTCAATCTTAGGTCTTTTTCCAATCTTAGAAATTGCCCGAAAAAGTCTTTCTTCCTCCTGGTTCACAATTTCAGCTTCTCCTTCTTGATATTCTTCTTCGGCTTCATCCTCGCTTTCATCTCTAACATTAAGATTCATTCCTCTGCGAATCTATTTTTGCAATGCTTGCACTTGTCTCTGCAGCTCTCTAACCTCAGGTGTCACAGCACCAGCTCTTTCGCGACGTTCTTTTCATGGAGGCATTTTTGAGATGCGCACCAAAACCCTAACCACGGTCCTGGTGCAAACTGCCTCACAGTCGGTGATCTGTTTACACACTCAGGAACTCCTGCTCTGATACCACTTGATGAAGGGTGCTCCCCTTAATACCACAAACACAAACAGAAATAGAGAAACAACAACAATATGCAAGAACAAAAAATTGGCTTCTTATTATCTCCACAAATGTGGAATTACAAACTTTCAGAATTACAATATGAAAAGCCACATGGGCATTCCCTTACAATATTCTGTAGGACAAAGCCTCAAACTATTACCCAGATCTACTACCCAGAACTATTCTGAACTGCCTAAGACAATAATACAGCCTTCCTTATATAGGCAATTTCCACCGCCTGGAAAGGTTCCAGAATTTTAGCCAATAAGGCCGACCAAACTTAGAATTATTTTATTTTACATTTTATTACATCATAGTTAGCTCAAGAGAACTTTTGAAACCCGAACAGAAATTTTGAAGAAAATTATTTTTTGCCATTTCAGGTGGTCCAACTTCCGAAGACCATAAGTCATCACCAGTTGACCTAATCGGCTATTATAACCCCATTTCAGAAACACCACGAAGCGCTCTACAGGCTTGGCCCGCACAAGCACTCGTCACTCAAATTTTTGACCTCATCCGAGGCCTCTAAAGCCTTCAAAACTGAGTTGAAAGTTTCTGTACCCTGCTGCCAATACCGAAAATCTTCAATATCTTCCAATATACACTTGATCTGGCAATGAAACTTTACTGGCAGACTTATATGACCAAAATGAACCTCCAAGAAAGAAATCAGATCATTCTGAGCACATACGAACATTACCAAAAAAATAGTAACTTTCCATAAATAGCAACTCTGCACAAAATAGCCCTTATTGAAAATAAAAATAGAAATATTTTTTGGGTGATGCAAGATTACTCTTACACCCAGGATGCTCCTGCATCAGACACCCAGGGTAATTTGAGAAGTGACCCTGTCACATCTCAGGTGTGTAGAGGAAAACTAAGATGGCTAACCTCCTCCTTTGTTAGCCATGATGAATCTTAAATAGGTCATCCTTTCCACTTGACCAGATATTCTTCATATGTCATGTTCCTTGTGCTTCTTCCAACATGACTGTCCAGTATATCTTCGATCTCCTTAGTGTCTGAACTAGTTGCTGGAATACTCCACTGTGCTGCTATGATCTCATCTTCAACATCTCCTTCATGATAATCTGTCAGATCTAAAATGTTAAACATTGGTGAAATATTTAGCTCAGTAGGCAATTCTACCTCATATGCATTTCTTGAATCATGTTTTTTCAGTATCCTACATGGTCCGAACTTTTTCATTTTCAGCTTGTTATATGTACCAACTAGAAACCGCTCCTTCCGCAAATGAACCATGACTTCATCACCAACCTAAAATTTCTTATACCTCCTTTTCTCATCTGTCTTAGCCTTATACTATTCGTTCATCTTGGTAATATGCTTCCTCACCTCTCCATGGATGTTCTTCAAGTGTTTTGCAAAATATTCAGTTTCAACACTACTTATTTCTCATTTATCTATCTTACTTAATTCAGATGCATTTCTTGGACTACTTCCATATACAATCTGGAATGGTGATTTACCAGTGCTCCTGTTGACAAAACTATTGTATGCAAATTCTACTTGTGGTAAAATCAAATCCCATCCTATTGGCTTATCTCCAACCAAACATCTTAGTAGATTTTTCAAACTCCTATTCACCACCTCTGTCTGTCCATCAGTCTGTGGATAATGTGATGAACTGAACTTCAAATCTGTCTTCAACTTCTTCCACAATGTCTGCCAAAAATATCCAACAAACTTAGTATCTTGATCTGAAACTATGGTCTTTGACAAACCATGTAGTCTCACCACTTCTCTGAAAAACAATTCCGCTACATGAACATCATCATTAGTCTTCTTGCAGGGAATGAAATGTGCCATCTTTGAAAATCTATCAACCACCACAAAAATTGAATCATGTCCCCGCTGTGTCCTCGGTAAACCAAGAACAAAGTCCATACTGATATCCTCCCAAGGCTTCTCTGGTATAGGTAATGGCTAATACAACCCTGTATTCTACTTCACTCCTTTCACCATCTGAAATACTCTGCAACTCTGTACAAACTTCTTCACATCTTGCTGCAATTGTGGCCAATAATAATTCTCACCAACCAAAGCAAAGGTCTTATCATGACCAAAATGTCCAGCCAATCCTCCGCTATGCTTCTCCTTGATGAGATTCTCCCTCATAGAACTTTGTGGAATGCACAACTGACTCCCTCTGAATAGCATATCATCCTGGATGATGAAATCCAACCATTTCGTCCTATCTAGAGTAACAGGTTTTGTACAAGCTTTCTAAGCTTCACCAAAATCAAGATCCTCTGGATACAAATTCTTGAGTTTCTTGAAACCAACCACTTCAATCTGTATTTCTGTCAGCAATAGTTATCTTCTACTAAGAGCATCTGCAACCCTATTACACTTTCCACTCCTGTGTTTCAGAACAAATGTATAACTCTGCAAAAATTCAACCCATTTCAAATGTCTTTGATTCAATTTTCCTTGACTATTCAAATATTGTAAAGCTTGATGATCAGTATACAAAAAAAACTCTTTAGGAAGTAGATAATGTCTCCACTTTTTTAATGCCTGAACTATAGCATAAAATTTCTGATCATGAACAGAATATTTCCTCTTGGCATCATTTAACTTCTCACTGAAATAAGCAACAGGTTTACCTTCTTGGCTCATAACAGCTCCTATTGCAGTACCACTAGCATCACAATTTACTTGAAACACCTTATTAAAATTTGGAAGTGCTAAAACAGGTTGTTCTGTAACTTTTTATTTCAACAATTGAAAACTCTTTTCTACCCTATTAGTCCACTTAAACTCTTTTCTATCCCCTCTCATTGTTTCAGTCAAGGGTCCACAAATACTACTAAAATTTCTGATAAACTTTCTGTAAAAGCTAGCTAGACCATGAAAAGATCTTACCTCAGTAGCACTCCTTGGGGTAGGTCATTCAAGGATACCCTGTACCTTCTTTGGGTCCATTTTTAGACCTTCTGCTGAAACTACAAATCTCAAATACACTAACTCTTTCTTCACAAAACTGCACTTCTTCAAATTAATCAACAATTTCTCTTCTTTCAACTTCTCAAATACCATACGAATATGCATCATATGCTCATCCAATCTCTTACTAAAGATCAAAATATCATCTAGGTAAACAATGACAAACTTACCCAGAAATTCTTTCAAAACCTCATTCATGAGCCGCATAAAAGTGCTCGGTGCATTGGTTAGCCCAAAAGGCACGACTATCTACTAATACAGTCCTTCCTTTGTCTTGAATGCAGTCTTCCATTCATCTCCTTTTTTGATCTGAATCTGGTGATATCTTCTCTTTAGATCTATCTTCGAGAAATACACAGCTCCACTCAAATAATCTATAATATGATCCATTCATGGCAATGGAAACTTATACTTGATTGTGATCTTGTTTATTGCTCTGGAATCTGTACACATCCTCCACTCTCTATTCTTCTTTGGTGCTAATACCGCTAGTAGAGCACAGGGACTCAGACTCTCTCGAATCAACCCCTTCTGCAATAACTTATGTACTTGTCTGTTCAACTCTTCACTTTCTGCTGGTGTCATTCTATGTGCTGCCTTGTTTAGAAAATGGGCTCCTGAAATCAAATCCATCCGATGACTGATCTTCCTTATCGGTGGTAATCCATCAGGTACATTATCAGATACAATATCCTGAAACTCATTCAACAAATCTGAAACCTCTACAGGTACATTCTCTACTTCTTCTTTACCAACTTTTGGAATTAAAGCAAAACACATATGCTCATGCCTCATACCATCTAGAAATTTTCTTTCATCAACAAATGTTATTCTTGCATTACCACATACCTTTTCTTTGGTCTCTTTCAATGGCTTTAGCTTATGTCGCACTCCATCCTTTGTCAGGGAATAGGTATTCACACGACCATCCTGTATAGCACATCTTTCAAACTGCCACGGTCTACCTTATAACATGACATGCATCCATAGAGATAATATCACATAGTACCTCATCTTGGTACACGCCGATCTTGAACTTTACCAGGCACTGTTCACTAACGATGAGCTTATGGTCATCCTGCACCTAGGCAATCTAATATGGATGTGGGTGTTTCTGTCTCTTGAGCTTCAACTTTGTCACCATCTCTTCTGACAGCAAATTGTCAGTGCTTCCACTATCGATAATCACATCACAGCATTTACCCTCACACTTGCATCGAGTGCGAAACATGCTCCTCCTTTGTTCAGGTTCGTTCTCACCACTCAGCAAGACTCTTCTGTTAATTAGCGTTTCTCCTCTTTCAGTATCTTCAGAATTTGATGATCTAGCATCTTCATCTACATGTGCAATTCTGGCCTAACCTTCATTTCTCCTGTCTGTTCTTCCTTGGCACTAAGGACATTCAAATGCCCTATGACCTTCTTCTCCGCAGTGAAAACATATTCTACGGAAGCCTCCTCTTCCAGATCCTTGTCCTCTTCCTCTTCCTCTCTGATCTCTATTACTCTGATCCTAGAAATGATTGGAATTATTTCCTCTCTGATTCTGACTGCTACTGGCCTCATCCTTCTTTTTCAGATCTTCATTTCGGCCACCATATGACCGTCTGCCAGATCTTCCACCACAACCTCTTCCATTTTATCTGCTCGCAAACTTCTTGTTCAGCTTTTCCTCTACTTTTAGGGAAAACTGGTATGCCTCCTCAATACTGTTCATTCGAACCAGATTCAACTCCTCCTGAATGCTTGTCCTTAACCCATTAAGGTATCAGGCAACTTTCTCCTTATCAGCTTCTGCATGGCCTGTTCTAATGAGGAGTCGATAGAGCTCCTCTGTATACTCCTGAATAGATCGTCCTGCTTGCTTCAAACTTTGGATTTTCTTTACTAGGTCAAGCTCATAATCAACAGCAATGAACTGTCACTTCAATTTATCCACCATCCGATCCCATATTGTGATTTTATCTTTTCCTCTTCTATTTCGCTCCAATTGAATTTCTCACCACCAGATCTTTGCATGACCTTCCAGTCTGGCCTTCACAAATTTGACCCTATCAGAATCCTCAACATCTTTGTACTCAAAATATTTCTCACATTCATTGATCTAGTCAATCAATTCCTCTGGGTTAAGATTTTCAGAAAATGTAGGAACCTCAATCTTAGGTCTTTTCCCAATCTTGAAAATTACCCGAAAAAGTCTTTCTTCCTCCTGGTTCACAATTTCAGCTTCTCCTTCTTGATATTCTTCTTTGGCTTCATCCTCGCTTTCATCTCTGACATTAATATTCATTCCTCTACGAATCTCTTCTTGCAATGCTCGCACTTGTCTCTGCAGCTCTCTAACCTCAGGTGTCACAGCACCAGCTCTTTCGCCACATTCTCTTCGTGGAGGCATTTTCGCGATGCGCACTGAAACCCTAACCACGATCCTGGTGCAAACTGCCTCACAGTCGGCGATCTGTTTACACACTCAGGAACTCCTGCTCTGATACCACTTGATGAAGGGTGCTCCCCTTAATACCACAAACACATAACAAAAATAGAGAAATAATAACAATATGCAAGAATAGAAAATTGGCTTCTTATTATCTCCACAAATGTGGAATTACAAACTTTCAGAATTACAATATGCAAAGCCACATGGGCATTCCCTTACAATATTTTGTAGGAAAAAGCCTTGAACTATTACGCAGATCTACTACCCAGAACTATTCTGAACTGCCTAAGACAATAATACAGCCTTCTTTATATAGGCAATTTCCACCGCCTAGGAAGGTTCCAAAATTTTAGCCAATAAGGCCGACCAAACTTAGAATTATTTTATTTTACATTTTATTACATCATTGTCAGCTCAAGAGAACCTTTGAAACCCGAACAGAAATTTTGAAGAAAATTATTTTCTACCATTTCAGGTGGTCCAACTTTCGAAGACCATAAGTCATCACCAATTGACCCGATCGGCTATTATAACCCCATTTCAGAAATGCCACGAAGCACTCTACAAGCTTGATGGGCACAAGCGCCGGTCACCCAAATTTTTGACCTCATCCGGGTCCTCTAAAGCCTTCAAAACTGAGTTCAAAGTTTCTGTACCCTGCTGCCAATACCAAAAATCTTCAATATCTTCCAATATACACTTGATCTGGCAATGGAACTTTACTGGCAGACTTATATGACCAAAATGAACCTCCAAGAAAGAAATCAGATCATTTTGAGCACATACGAAAATTACCAAAAAAATAGTAACTTTCCATAAATAGCAGCTCTGCACAAAATAGCCCTTATTGAAAATAAAAACATAAATATTTTTTTGGGTGATGCAAGATTGCTCTTACACCCAGGATGCTCCTGCATCATATATATATATATATATATACATATATATATATATATATACATATATATACATATATATACATATATATATACATATATATACATATATATATACATATATATACATATATATATATATATATACATATATATATATATATATATACATATATATATATATATATATATTGAATTGATTTGAATGATTTTTTCTTTCTCCCACAAAAACTGGTATGTTGCTGAAAATATCACTTTCAAAGAGTTACATTGTTTTCATAGAGCATAATTTTTTTTCTAAAATAGATATCAATGAGATTCTTTTGAATTTAGTTTTTTAACATCCATATGGAGGCCATGCAATTGGTTTTATGATATTTTCATGATTATTGCATATTTTATTAAGGTTTGAAGTTGACTAAACTATAATTTTGACACACCTTGAGTACATAGCTTATAACTTGTCATGTTTTTGTCCGATTTCATTTTTATTTTCTTTAATTGAAGGAGAACTTCAATACCTTGGGCATAGATATTTTAATTTTTTTTTGTATCATTTACTATTTTTCCATAAGCATCAAACATAGAGGAAGACATATGGTGAAATATCTATGTTTAGTAAAATTAAAAATATAAAGTCATAATAAAATTAATAGATATTAACATTATAATCATTGGAAATATTTTCTCAATAGTACCTTACTATATAGATAGGTTTTTCAAATTGATTCATTTGATCTACTAAAAGATAAAGTCAAAGTGATTTCTTGTCACCATTTTAATAGGTGAGACAAAGGAGACTCCATTGTAGGTATGAATGAGGAGTATAGATATTATATGAATGTTTTTTTTTTATTTAAGAGGTTTTGAGATAACCATTTGTAATTAATCCTTAAAATAGAACCTCTCAAGGATTAAATCATCACATTTTATTAAAAATGTGTTATTTCAACAAAAATCATCATGTCTAAAAAAGTGTAACCCACTATTGTGGGGTTACCGTTAAATGTATGTATAGGAAGAGTGATTGGGTTGAATTAGAATTAGAACCCAACACTCAATCAGTGTTGGTGTGTTGTCTCCCACTTAAATATGATGAGGTACTGAAATGAAATTGAAACCTCTCTAACCAACTCCTAAATATTGACAACTTGATGAAAATATTTTAAATAGACATGGACGACTAAGTAGGCTTAATAAGCCTAAGTGTAGATAAATAAAATAAATACACTAGCACTACCTTCCACCCCCGCCCCCTAAGAATAACTTAGGAGGAAAAGATAAAAAATAGGTCCCAACTACTAGCTTCATGAGGTACCCATGTACAATGAAATCTCTTGTAAAAGATGAAAGAGAAAATCTAGTTGGAAAAAAATATACTCCAAAAATGAGATAAGAAGAGAAGAAGCCTATAAGCCCCCATCCCAATGGATGTTGATGTTGATGTAGACTACACACAAAGAAGTGATTGTGCCCCTCTTGAAAATCTTCCTGAATATGACAGTCATCTATTGAATCCTATGCCCAAATATATTTCCCATGTCTAGAGTGTAATGTATGTGTGATGCAAAATATTAACCTCCAATGGAATTCCTAAAATAGTTGAAGATGATTCCTCATCAGTTTTTGTCATTATAGGAACTATAAGAAGAAGATATTTATCTATAACTATGTTGTGAATAATTTGAAATACCATTATTTTATTTAGGATCCGAAGAGTCCACATCAAGTAGATAACCCATGTGTTGTAGTACCAAAATCTATAATCTGTGATGGAGATGAATATGCTTTAGAAAATAAGACTATTCCTTTCAATTTCTCTTTTTCCTTAGTATTTTCTTAATTTGAAGAAGATCCCTTAACAGAATCAGTTACCTTAATATCACTCTTTGTCAGTAAAAAAGTGAGATGCTCAATTCACTTTTTCATGCACTAATATTCTTCGTGACTAGTTTTATTACAAAAGGAAAATTTAACACTCTCAATGGTTGATTTACTTTGTTAAGATGAGTTATCCTTATTTAATTTATCAATTTTATCTTTATTCTTCTTCTCCTTGTCCTTTTTAGTATTCTTTTTTTCTACTTTAGCATTTTTTTCTTTTCATTTCCTCTAATTAGATCTTGTGCTTTAGTATATTTTAAAGTACCCATTTGAATTAACTTTCTTGTTCACTTGTAAGATTAGTAATAAATTCATTTATTGTAGACATTTTCCATGAGCTACCAAGAGCTCTTTTAGTAGAATAGAAAGTAGAGACAAACACAAAAAATTTAGAACATAGTTTGGAAAGTACATAAAGGATAAATTGATCCTCTTTCTTGTCAATTGTATAATCTTTTAATTACAACTTTAAAGATTTGAATTTAGTGAAGAAGTCCTCTAAAGTTGTAAAACTTGAAGGACTATGGCCTAAGATTTGATTTTCAAACTCATGACTTCTAAGTTCATCAAAAGTCTAAAATAGTGTTTAGAGAGCTTCCCAATCTTGGTTAGCTGTTTTCAAGTTCTCAACATGAAATACTAATTCGGGAGATAGATTTAAACATAAGAAACTAAATGCTTGGTCAAACTTATTGAAAAAGAATTCTTTGCACTTAGTTGCAGTAGATTCTTTTTTGTTTCCTATTGATACCCTAAATGAGCCTTTATTCTTAAGTACAAGAATGAATTTCAACTTCCAATCAAGATAATTGAAAGGTGTTAGAGGTTGTATAGTCACACTAGAATCTATGTTGCTATACTTTATATTGTTGCTTTGTAGAATGTGGAAATGAATAGCACTTCTTGACGACGTGTAAAAAATAGAAAACACATGATACCCCCTTCACTATCATTTTGATCCCCCTTATTTTTGGAACTTTAGAAAAGGAGTGCATTGTAACCAAACCTTTAAAAAAATAGTGAAAATTGCACTTTATAATGAGAGTGCATGAATCTTCTCTTTGGATTTGTGACAAAAAAAATCTACTTTTTCTTAAAAAACACTCTATTTTGTAAAGAATATTTTCCTTCTTAAAAAATTAATCCTCCATAAAAAAAATTATGGTGAATTTTCTTTAGCTTTACCAAATTAAAAAAAACTGTCAAACAAAAAATGACCAAACTGAAGCCCCCTTGGGTTCGAAAGATCCAGAGACTAAAATCCCATATGACTAGGGGCTAGGGTCAAAAAAGGTGCCCTCATCCATAATTATTGAACTTTGTCATAAATTTTTATCATTTTCTAAAACTATTGGGCCAAAACCCTATCCTTTTGTCAACGCGCACAAGGGTCGAGGATGGGTAATTTTGGTAGGAGGACACCTTGACTATAAGGGAATTGGGTTCCATAAAAAGGTACCATATCTGAAGATGGTACAAATTTTTGAAACTATAGACCCTTCAAACTATCGTGGCCTACTAAAACCTCAAACCCTTCAAACTACTATGGGTTCCTAAAATGTATACCTCGATGATGAGATATTTTTTAGGGTTATGAATAGGAGAGAACACAACATTAGCACTACAATTAGAGAAATACAACCACCCAATATCCTTGTAGAAATTATATAGTCATGAAAGTATGTTTAATTTTCTTTGATACCATGTAGAGCTCGAAGATCTAAAAGAGATAAAAATGAAGCACAATAACCTCAATGAGAGAAAAATGGATCATCGAATTAACTGAAAATTAAATATACATATAAGAAAAGTGATTGGGTTGAATATAATTCAAACCTTATACTCAATGAGTGGTGTCAATTTGCCTCCCACTAAATTAGGATAAGGTGTTGAAATAGAATCAAAACCTCTCTAACCAACTCATAAAAGTTGACAACTTAATGGACAAGTGTCAAATAAACATGGAAAAATAAGTACGCTTATTAAGCTTAAGTGTAGATAAATAATATAAATACACTAACAACAATCAAAATTAATAGCATAATAATAATTTTATTAATACAAAACATAAGCATATTTGAAATAGTAAATTATATTCAACTACTAATTCCACAATGGAAAATATCAAGTTATACAAAGGTGATATGGAGTTTAAATTATATTGTGAAAATTTTAATTGTCAATTTTATATTTTTATTATGGATATCAAGTTAGGTTAGATAGTTTAAATGTGATATATTAGATTCTATATATTATAAGGCATTATTGGTGATAATATTATAAAAATGTAGTTGTAGACCTTAAGTGATCATCTTAATTATCATTTAAAAGTAGAAATACAAATGATGTATAGATTCAACATACTCATCACAATCATATAGATGAAGATAAAACAATATATCATGATAAGGTATGGAATTATGATGGGATGTATTACTTAAAAATATAACACAAAATATTTTATGGCAAAACACACCAATCTACATGATAATATATATGATAGATCTATAAAGATAACTCTATGGATTTTAGGTACACTAGAATCACCATCAAATATCATAATGATTTATAATAATGCAGTGAGGAAAATCTCAAATATATGCATGTTTATATACTATTAAAAGTGACCAACAAGTACTATAGAAGCTTAATGAAATGAGAGAGGGTAGACATAAACATATAGATGATTGTGCATGCCCAATCATTAACAAAAAGAGTATAAGTGCACATAAAACAAGGTTGATCTTTTAAAAATAAAGTATAATATAAGACTATAAAATCTGAAAATAAATTAATTTTTTTTATAATTTGTTTAAATTGAATATATAATTACCTACAAATTCACAAGTTTTAACTACTTTTTTTTTCCATACTTTTTCAATTCTCTATGAAAAGAAATACATTAAAATAAATTAACAATAAAATTCTCTAGATATAATAATTTCTGTTAAAATCATGCATCTATAAAACCTTTTTAATTTGAACCATTTTAATAGAAAAACATTATTCTCAAGAGCTACTTAAGTAATAGCCAACTGCTACCACCTTAACTTCAATAACTCATAGAAATATTCAAATTAAAATAAAAAATGAGATTGAGTAAAAGTTAAAATCTAATAAATTAGAAAAATAAAGTACTGTTTGATATATATTCTAAAGGAGTATTTTTTAATTAATCAAGAAAATTTTGTCTTCGTGCTTTAAATATGTCTACTTTTAGAAATGAAAGATAAATATTTAAAAAAGAGGGAAAAAAAGAAAATCTATGTTCTAGACATTTTTGTGTGAACATATTTATATCAATTTTTCGTAAATATATTGAACTAACACCAAAATTATTATAAACATAAATTACATGGAAATCTAATTTTTCCATTCTAGCGAGCTACTAAATTAGTGAACAAACTAAGATGATAAATTATTGTACCTTATAATAAAACAAACTTATACTTGAAATTTAATTTAGGTTAAATTATATGAAATTATTTTTAATTAAATTAAGCATTGTATAAAAATACTATAACATTTTTTTCATTATGTTAAGATCTCCTTATTTATCTTTCATATTATTAAATTATTTTCCATGAATGATAACACATTTTTTTCATTTTCAAAATAACAATAATTTTTTGAAGTTAAAATTTATAAATTTTGAATGTTTTAAAATAATTGAATTATTAATTTGCAATATCATTGGTTGAAACAAATTTATATTATAGGGACTTTGTTTTGAGAGGCACAAATTACTTCCTCCATATTGCATTATTTTCAGATTTATTTTAGAAAACTCTCAAATATTTTTTAATAGGATAAACATCTATTTTACTCTTTTAATATTAAAAATATTAATATTTTCACATAATTTATTTACTCAAAATTAATAATTATATTTAAATTAAATAAAATATATATTACTTTATGTCAAAATTAAATAGAATCCTCATCTCTATCTTAAAAATATAAAATTAATACAATAATAATTCTCAATTCCAAATCTTTTTAATTAGAAACCATTCATTTATAATCACATAAATAAAAAAATATTATTGGAATTTTAACAAATATAATGTCAAAAAAATTAAGGTGATACAAATATAGATTACTCAGCATACAAAATAAATAATCTTGCATATTACAATCATATATTTTATACCAATTATATGATATATTTGATGATAACTTTATAATTTCTAAAATAAATATATAATTATCTAATACCCTCGACCAAAATAAAACTATCAACATAATAATTAAAATAAACTAAAGTTCCATTGTGTAAACAAAAAAAATAAAGTTGTGGGCCATCAATATGATAGGTTATCTATACCTTGATTATGTGTGCCTTATCCATAGCTTTATTATGATGTGAAAGAATACATAAAATTTTACACAAATTTGAAATAATATTATCTATTTTCTTTCAAATATTTTTTTATGATTATCAAATATACTATCTTAATAAAATATAATAAAATTATTCAACTTATGAATATATTTAATATTATAATCATAATTAATTTATAATATTGAATATTATAATTATATTTAATATTATAATTTATTTATTTTAGGCAATGATTTTCTTTTTAAACAACAAATTAATAAATCATAAATATAGAACATATCAAAATAAAAATCAAATTCAAATAAAATCTCCAACTTGTATAGGTGTTCCAATACGAATGAAACTTTAAAAAGAAGAATACAAACTCCACATTATAGTACAATTGTTTTTAATAAATCAAGAAAATCATTGAAATAGAACCTTGAACAAATTGATCATATCTACTAAAATAAAATACCATTTAATGAAAAGAATACACCTTTCTATTTTTAACAAGTGCCACGTAGTGGTCAAGTACTTGCCTTTAGTTTTATAAATAAATTTTATTTTAATTTTGATTTATATGTAAAGTAAATTTTTAATTATAATAATTTATAACTAAGTTTAATTTTAATTTTAATTTTAATTTAAATGTAAAGTAATTATTTAATTATAAAAAATTATAAAATTAATATAAATATAGTTCTAATAATATTTTTTAATTTTATAAATAATTATAAAATATCATTTATAATTAATTTAAATTGTAAAATAGTTCTACTTATAATTAATTTTAATATTAATTATTTAGTTCAAATAACTCTTTTTCAACAATATTATAATGTTATTCTATTAAATCTAAATTTATATAATTTATATTAAAATGGATCCAAAAAATATTCAATATTTTATAATATAACAAAAATAGAAATATTATTTTAATATAAGGAAAAACTTATCAATCTCTTAATAGGTATCTATATAGTTGTAAACTATAAACCGAATAAAATTAGATGATATATAAATTAGATTGTATTATTTGAATGCACGATTTTCATGTACAATAAATAACAAACGTGGTGCATTTTAATTGGTTCACCCCAATAATAAGACCTCAAATGTATTAGCCAATCATATCATCAAAAAATAATTTTGACAAATTATAAATTTAAAAAATTAACATTTAGACTATAGAATATGTGTTATTTTTAACAAAATGAGAAAAAAATAAATTATAATTGGTGCAAAAAATTGGTTTTAATCACTACTTAATAGAAGAAATGTAAAAAGTGATGCAATAGTACTTGCTAACTTATTAGCAAGTACTAATAATAACTAAATCAACTCTTTTTCCTTTTAAACAAATTAATATTAGTTATATTGCCTATATGAATCAACCAAATAACTTATCCTTCATTTATATAAATATATCCTTTGGACAAAAATAAAGTCTAGGAATTGATTGAATCAAAACTTTTACTTACAATATAATTTGCCCAAAAATAAGTACTGCCAAGAATACCTATGACACCTTCACCTAAGGAATGACACCACTCGTACGTTAACCAGAGCAGCAAGGTACCAAATATTCCAAACCAAGATTCTACCATTTTTGGTCGGTCTTCCTAATTTTAATTTTAACCAACCTAGAAGTTCATCCTAAACGTGGCAGGCCTATGAATTAGAATAAAAAGAATTTACTTATAACCAGTAAATCGCAAATGAAAGCTGAATTAAACTGAACAAATTTTATCGCCAGTAGCATAGCTCTTCTACTTATTCCACTAATGACTTTCCCGATGCAAGTGATACTTATTCACTCCCACTCCACTACCAGACTGAATAGGACGGCAACTTACCTTTTTCCTATTTATTTGAAAATTAAATCTAATTTGATTAATGATTGCTAAGGGGCCTGCTCTGGCGGGGTATTCCAATTAGTAAAATTAAGGAAAAGTTCGGATTGGTCATATGGCTGCATCGTAATTTGCGAATCCGGCTGCAGCGGAGCCATTTGAACGCTCTCCTCAAATGGTATATGTTCTGGAGATTGTAAGAGATATGTCGCATCATTCTCCTCTTCTTCTGTCATTTGACGAGGTTCATAATTTAGGGCTTCCCTGGACTTAATTAATGTCTCCCCCGGTGCTTGTTCTTCAACGTTCGTACCCGTCTCAATGGAAGGCCCAGCTTCCTCACCATCAATTTGAGGAACTCTGTCGAAGGCAGATCCAACCGTAGTGGCAACGGCCCGAATAGCGTTAGCTGAAAGATTTCCCTGTGCATTTACTACATCCAACGCAGTTGAGTTGAACTTCGAGTCTTGGAAATTGAAAGATGTTTCGTTGGGTCCGTGGAGACACAAGAGCGCGGTGTCATAAGCTCGAGCGGCAGCTTCAGCAGTGAAGTAGGAGCCCAGCGATATGCGCGATCTCTTTCCTGACCTAATTTCGGCCACATATTTTCCCCATTTCCTCTTTCTCACGCCTCGGTATCTCACTTCTTCTCCACCACTAGACATATAGCAACAGGAATTAGACTTGATATCTGTTACAAGGATACCTAAACTCAGACAAGTTGGTATAATATGTATCTAAATTTTAAGGATCCACGCTTCAGATGAACAAAGAATTTCATAAAATGGCTTTGGTTTTTAAAGTGCCATGTTGATAGAGACGTGGTCGGCGAGCGTGTATTCGGCATCTTATTTATTTTGCCGGTAAAGTTCGAATTGACGGGACCTCTGGAATTCGACTATCTGTATTGGTCTGTATAAAGTTAACGCGTCGAAGTCAAAAACGAAAGCGTAACACTATTTTGCGGATTGACAATATGGACTATTCCAGGCTAGGAAAGCCTGGAATTTGGTCTGTGAACAAACCATTTCATTTGTTTCCTTGTTTATCCTTTTTTAACTAGTCCTGGCTGGAAAGATTTGCATACTTTTCCAAGTAATTTCGTCAGATGTGACTATGCATTATTGAGTTCCGTCAGCTATTTACCTGACAGAGGGTGAACAGGAAAGGTATTCTTTACATAAAAATGATTTACTCGTTCTCTGGGCGTAATAATTACATTCTTCGTTTACCGCGTGCCATTTACATATCACTCCAAGAAATACGTACAGACGCGTCCATTGATGGCGTCAACCGTTACGTGAGATTCGGTTCCAAATTGGGATAAATATGTTAATTACATTTTATTGATAAGTAGGAGATATTTTTCCACAGCAAGTTAAATTGTGATATTGCTATCAAGATTTAATTGTGTAGTTTTTTGAGTCAAACTCATTGACTCATGATTCATGAATATACATGAATCATGAGTCAATAAGTTTGACTCAAAAACTACACAATTAAATCCTAATACCAATATCACAATTATATTTTAATGAAATGTAACAATAAATGAGCTATAATCCTGTCAGGCGGAAAGAGATGGGAAGTACTCGAATTGTCTATCTGGCACCCTAATTTTCTTCTCTTTCTTAATTAATAAACAGTTTCAACGGTGGATTTTATATGCTCCTCACCGGACGTTCCCTCTCTGCAAAGCGCATTGGGTCTGCAATAAGATGGTTAACGGATCTGACGTATCGACTGACGCCACCACCAGAGGTCCCGTCCACTGCACTGGCCTCCAAAATACAAGTTTATATTGAGCTTGACGTTTGAGGTTGAAATCTTGTAACAATTATGATGTTCATATTGAGACGGACTTTAAAGATTATTAAATAAAATTAAATATTTATAAATTTTTTACCTCTGTACTAGATTTTTAAATATATGTGTAATGGAAAAATCAAAGCAGAAAATTGTGATGTTTGGGTAATCGACATTAGTATCAAACAAGGATACGCGAGGCTACGTACCCTGATCTAAAATCCCTGTCCTGTCCCACGGACGGAAGGGTGCCTGTAAAGCGTTACCAGGCCATTCCCCGTTTGCAATAAAAACAACGGAGACATCACGGGAATGGTGTGGACAGCCACAAGCAACGTCCGGCCATTTCCAACAACTCTCCACTCTTCAAAAAGTAATCTCCGACTCTCAAGCCAAAATCTCTAGGCAAGTTTTCCATTTAAGATAACTTCCATTTCAAATCACTACAAAATTTTATGTATTTTTGTTAGTCTCTATTTTCCTGAAACTCCTTATTTTTAGTTATTTATTCATCTTTCATACATAACTTGACCATTTTACCAAATCCATTTCATTCTTAATCATTATTAAAGAAGGATCATTGCACTCACTTAGAACTGAAGTTCTAGTTGACTCTATTGGGCCATCTTTCTTTTGATTATGCATTAGAAAAATATGGAAAAATCTCTTCTATACCTTGTGTAGATACCTAAAAATACCGAGGTTAATACAAGTGAGCAATCAAGGGAAAATCATAAATTAATTAAAATCAAAGCTAAAAAGGATTAATTAAATCAAATTGATCATTTAATTGTGCAATTGACTTTAATTAAATAATATTTTCAGCAACATACCAGTTTTTGTGGGAGAAATAAAAAACTATTCAAATAAATTCAAAAATAAAAAATAAAAAATAAAAAATATACTTCAAATCTAGAGAAAAAATCCTAAAAGACTAACTTACTTCATCTTCTAATTTCAAATGGTTTAACGACAATATGCATCTGAATCTGAAAGTTTCTTTCAAAATGTAGAGTTCAGTGCCTGTTCAGGAAAAAAGTGTAACTTACTCCCTTTGATACTATATATTTAAGTGATATATCATTCCTTAGGTGCACTATTGGCTCAAGAGGATGAGAATGGAAAATAGAAGGCAATCTGCTACATAAGGAGGACCTATGTAAAATATCAGTTGAATTATAGTTTCATAGAAAGAGCATGTTTACACCTGATTATGTTTTCATCAAGGAGTTGGAGGGTAGAGTAGTTATTGCTACTGGGATGGTGGATCATTCTTCTCCATTGTACTCCTTTACAAATTTTGTTCCTCTTGATGCCACTAATTCTTCAACATATGATCAGACTTACAGTGATCATTCAGATTTGGAGAAGAGTTTTAGCTACTTGAACTTGGGTATTCTCACTCATGGTCAAGTTCTCGAGCCTTCCATTTCATCTCCTCCTATTGAGAATACTTCTACTCATTCTCCCAATGATGATTGCATTCATATAGCCATGGGTTTAGGTGATTCACTAGAGCAGGATATTCATTGTCTTCTAGGCTCAGTTCCATGGGATGACTAGTTGACAGATATTGTAGGTTTGTTTGTGGAGTCCTGAATTTGAGATTTGGAAGACACTGTAGATGACATTCATCTTCTCTTTGGTGAAGATGTTTCTTCTTCAGTTTTTGTGAGGGAGCATGCTGACCCTCATCTTCATTATCCACTTGATCATTCTTTCGAGGGTGACATGATTGTGGATACTTTGATACAACAGTTAGAGGAGGTCACTTTACCTTCAGAGGAGACACTTAGGTCTTTGTAACATGTTATACATTCATCCTTAGTTGATCCTGATTTGTCTTTTTTAACAGAGTGGCTTAGTACACATGATTTGGAGGAGGCACTGTTCAACATTGACGTGTGGACACTTGAGCGGGTTTATAAGATTCTATACATTATGATTTTTCTCCCTATAGTTTGGGGAGGGGCCTTCATACATACACCTTTTCTCTTGTTTCTTCCTAAGGGGAGGGATGTTGTTCTACACTCCTAGAGTAGTTTCTACATCAAGCCTGGAGCATCTACCATTAGTGTTCATTCTAAATTGAGGGGGGGCTACTTGGTCTTTCTTCCACTTATTCTCTCTTATGGGGGGGTATATTTTCCTCACATGAGGTCTTCTCTATATTGTATTATTGTATTCATCTCTCTTTGTAGGGGAGGGATTTTCCCATGATATTTTCCCTCTTTCTCCTCTTTATGAGAGATTGCATTGCAGATCTTTTGCAGCTGCATATTGTACATCGGTACCTAAGATGACCTAGTAGCTAGGACCCATCATGAATTTTCATCTAGCATTGCGAGCTTAAGTGCATTCTCCTAAGTTGCACTTAAGGGGGGGGTGTTGGTATAATTAAGTATTTAGTAATTACACTTCACTTAAGTTTACTTAGGATAATGCATTTTCACAGTAGTTTTCATTAAGACACCTATGAGTTTGCATTTCATTTAATTAGAAAATGGTTAGGATAAATTCCACTTTATATGGTGATAGTTATCATCGCATACCTCTTTGTGTGTCACATAAACCTTTAGTGCTCTTATAACATTATCATCCTTTCAATTGTTTCTCATGTTTCACATAGTTTGATGTATAATGGAGGATGATCCAACTTTTGTGGACATGTGATTCCACCAAGTATGATTGATATCTTCTCATCTTCTTATCATGTAGTCTTATCACATTACCTATATATTCAAGCACTCCTACATAGTATTTAATCTATTATCCATTAACATTTGATCTTTATTAAAATTTATTCATTATATCATATTATCTCGTCTCTCTTATTTGCACTATCTCTTGAGCTTCTAGATCTTGGCATTACAATCATTTCCTTAGTAAAATTATTACAATACTGGATACTTGCACATGATAGAATATTCCTGCAATCAAAAGGTAACAAAAATTGTATTGCAACACAAAGTATATATCACAATATCAATACATTAAAATTTGTAAACAATAACTCCTAGGTACAAAATGAGTTCCTAGATATAGAATGAGTTCTTGGGTACAAGGTGAGTTTCTAGTTACAAGAGGAGTTTTTGGGTACATAGTGACCTATAAGGTACACGATAACTTGGTAGTTCTAGGGTTCATAATAATATATTATCCTATCAGATACAAAAATCAAAATGGAGTACCAAAAATCAAACACATGAATTGAGGCATGCCTCATGCAAGGGTGTCCCATCCTACATAACACGTCTTGGTATGTCGATCCACTTGGGCTCAATTGATTTTATCCTTGGCATCTTGTCTCCTATTGAAAAGAATAACAAAAGAAAAGAATGAAAAGTGAACTTCAAATAAAGGAAAAGCTCGTATTTAAGTGACTTACTTTTTAGGTCATTTCTCACCTTTTCTTTTAAAGATTTTTAGGTTAGTTAATGTTCTCATTTTCTTAATTATTGATAACTTGAGATTTTTTAGGTATCTTAAAAGGATTGTAGGGTGGTCCCACAATAGTGTGTCGCACTTTTTTGCCAACTTTGATATGAAGATCAACATTTTGAGAAAAAACTTCACTTTTGAACACATGTTGCCACAAAACTATTAGGAATTTGAAGATGGTGTAAACTAGAGTCTTTTAGAATTTTATTTCTTGTTTCTAAATATATTTTTAAAAAAATTAAAATTCATTAAAATTCATTTTCCCTTCTTAAAAAAGTGGTTTGCATGAAAAACTGTGTTTTTAAGGAGTTACTATCTTTTGGATCAGCATAACTTTTTTTAAAAATATGATAATGATGTAATTCTTTCGAGATTATATTTTTAACTTAAATATCTAAAGGATGGAATTGGTTTTATTTATTTTGGGACAATATTTCATAGTTTATTAAGTTCTAAAGTGACAGTGACTATAATTTAGACATAAGGTCACTTCGATCACTTTAAATTGATCTGTGTTTATCAAAATTCTTTTTTTTTTTCATTGAAAGGTAACACAAATACTCTTTTCCTACATATTTTTCATAACTTTTTTTTGTAATTTATTATTTTTCTTGAAGTGTTGAAGAGACACGTTGTTGAATGACCAAATAACCTATGCTTAGTTAAAGTAATATTTAAAAGTGATAATGAACTCAATATGTATTAAAATTATACTCATTAGAAAGCTTGTTCCGAATAGCATCATTTGACATCGTATATTTGAAAAAACCATCTTATTTGGTCCTTGTCCTAGGCCTCGAAAGACCATTTTTTTGTACTTCACTTTTTTTTTGAGGCAAAAATTTTAGTGTAGGAGTCTTCACGTGAAGACAACTGAGGGGCTTCATGCAAAGGGTCTTTGCGCAAAGACCCCAAAGTGAAAAGTCCGGAGAAGAAACAACCCACCAGAATTTTCCCCATGGTACTTCATGTGAAGTCAGCCGGCTAGTGATGAATTTGTTTTGTAAAGAAATTTAGAAGGGTATAAAACTATAACATTTTGTTTCTATTTTATACCAAATTGCAATAAATTAATTCACTTTTTCTATTGTTTTTTCTATTATCGATCAATTTTTTCAAAGGCATTTTTTGGAGGAGGATTTCTATTTCTATTTTTTCAAAGGCATAATTTTGGAGAGGAGAAATATTAGATCAACGTATTTTTTGAAGAAGAGAATTTTTATTGGTGGTCTTGTGGACCACATTTTTTGGAGAGAAGAAATTGGGAACAAGAAGGGAAGACAAAGTAAATCTACTAGAAAAAGGTCACTCGGTACTGAACAAAGACATTGTGAAAATGCATTGACATATTATCATAAAACTAAAGAAGGTGAAAAACAAGCTGAAGTAGGAGGGTCAAGTCAAGTCAAATAATTGCACATTGAAGAAGGGTTGGGATCATTCCCTACAGAAGCTCAAGCAATTGATGTTGGAGAAGGATCAAGATCATGTGCTCCTACTAGTATGGATGAAGTTTTAAATTTAGATCAAACTGTAAAGAGAAATATTAATTATAGAAACTTAGATCATTTACTTATAATGGATGTGGAGAATTTGAGATCACTTGCTAATGTACAACCGTTAAGTCTTGCTAAGAAGATATCAATGAATATGATAACAAGAAAAATATTGGCTAAATTTGATAATTTTGAAATACTTGAACAAGCCCATCTACTTTCAGTTGTACTTATAAACAAAAATTTGGAAGGGGAATTAAAATTATTGGGTATAGACACAACATCAAAGAAGAGAAAAATTGTTGATATGCAAACTGATATGATTGAAAATCTTAGGAAAGGTTTGAACCAGGTAGGGAAGCGATCTCAGACTAAAGATAAGACCATTACAAGAAAAGTTATGTTGATATCCATTGTAGGTAAAACTATGCTTTGAAAAAGATAAATATCTTCAGTTTCATCTTAGTTTAGTTTTAATAGGAAAAGAATATCACTATATGTTAATAGGAGAATACTTTTGGATGATAGCACCTTGGAAGGAAATTGGGCAATCATGTGTAGAGCTCCTCATTTTGATAGGAATGATGAAGGAATCAAAAATTTGGTCACATTATTTTGGAATGATAATACACATCTTTCAACAAACAGTAGAGATGTTATCAGATATAGAATTTCAGCTAATCAATATGAATATCATACAAAACATTGGTTGGACACAACACAACATGAAATGT
The DNA here is from genome assembly GCA_027943335.1 of Chamaecyparis obtusa. Taxonomy (NCBI): domain Eukaryota; kingdom Viridiplantae; phylum Streptophyta; class Pinopsida; order Cupressales; family Cupressaceae; genus Chamaecyparis; species Chamaecyparis obtusa. Next base: position 197,997 of record BSBK01013994.1, read on the forward strand.
ATGTATCATTTTGTAGTTCAAATCCTAATATAAAGATTGGATAAACATTGTTCGAAAGATTGAAGCCATATTATATCAGGATAAATAAAGTGTTTGAAACTTGTTGTTGTCACTATCATATTGAATTTGATCTCCACTATCAGGTTTTTCAAAAGTTTGCAGAAGACACTTATAGTTTTTAAAATGCTCCTCCTACTAGATGAAGTGAGTTCATCTCATCCATTTTATGTGACAAAAGAGACGATTTAGCTGGAAAAATAAATTGCATAAAAGGAATATGTCAAACATGTGCTGATTTGTCTCTTTTTCCATTGAAAAATGAAAATATTGATGTAACAAAGATGGTAAATTGCAAGAGTTACAAATATGTAAGAATGAAATAAAATTTGGGAAAGAATAAAAAAGGTTAGAATATGTTGAAGAGGAGATAAATGTTGGAGTATTTATGGAAATTTTTTTAAAAATGATTCAACCCTACATTCATCATGCTTTTTTGCAAATTGGAAAGCAGAACAATTCCAAACACTGAGAGACAATTTCCCACTTGGAACTATTGTATCAGTTGTTGATTTTGCAGAAAATTATTCCTTTGCTCATCGAAAGGCAATTCAATCAAAATACTATTTTCTGAGAAAATTAATTTATGGTACATGTGTGTTATCAACACACACAATTATATTTGGTTGGTATTCAAAGCACATATGAAGCATAGGTCATCAAGAAGGAATATCATTTTTATATAAGTGATGATAGAGAGCATGACATTCATTATGTAGAACACTGCTTCAAGATTTTTTTACAAATTTGAAAGAAAGAGGTATAAAAATTCATAAACATTATGTTTGGTCAAATGGATGTTCTACACAATTCAAATCATCAAGACCATTTTATGCACTATGTAGATATCATTGTAATGAAAACATACCACATGTCTGAAGTTTCTTTGAGAGTGGACATGGAAATGATGAACATGATGGTGTTGGAGCTTGCATCAAACATGCTATATGAAAGTATCAAATGAATTATAACGAAGTTCATATAAAAAATTGATGCAGGAGCATCCTGGGTGTAAGAGCAATCTTGCATCACCCAAAAATATTTCTATTTTTAGATTCAATAAGAGCTATTTTAGTGCAGAGCTGCTATTTATGGAAAGTTACTATTTTTGGTAATTTTTGCATGTGCTCAGAATGATCTGATTTCTTTCTTGGAGGTTCATTTTGGTCATGTAAGTCTGCCAGTAAAGTTTCATTGCCAGATCAAGTGTATATTGGAAGATATTGAAGATTTTCGGTATTGGCAGCAGGGTATAGAAACTTTGAACTCAGTTTTGAAGGCTTTAGATGCTCCAGATGAGGTCAAAAATTTGGGTAACAGGCGCTTGCGCGAGTCAAGCTTGCAGAGCGCTTCGTGGCGTTTCTGAAATGGGGTTATAATAGCCGATCGGGTCAACTGGTGATGACTTATGGTCTTCGGAAGTTGGGCCACCTGAAATGGTGAAAAATAATTTTCTTCAAAATTTTTGTTCGGGTTTCAAAGGTTATCTTGAGCCGACTATGATGTAATAAAATGTAAAATAAAATAATTCTAAGTTTGGTCGGCCTTATTGGCTAAAATTCTGGAACCTTCCCAGGTGGTGGATAATTGCCTATATAAGGAAGGCTGTATTATTGTCTAATGCAGTTCAGAATAGTTCTGGGGTAGTAGATCTGGGTAATAGTTCGAGGCTTTGTCCCACAGAATATTGTAAGGGAATGCCATGCGGCTTTGCATATTGTAATTCTGAAAGTTTGTAATTCCACATTTGTGGAGATAATAAGAAGCCAATTTTCTGTTCTTGTATATTATTGTTGTTGTTTCTCTATGTCTGTTATGTGTTTGTGGTATTAAGGGGAGCACCCTTTATCAAGTGGTATCAGACCAGGAGTTCTTGAGTGTGTAAATAGACCGCCGACTATGAGGCAGTTTGCACCAGGACCGTGGCTAGGGTTTCAGCGCGCATCGCGAAAATGCCTCCATGAAGGGAACGTGGCGGAAGAGCTGGTGTTGTAACACCTGAGGTTTGAGAGCTGCAGAGACAAGTGCGAGCATTGCAAGAAGAGATTCACAGAGGAATGAATCTTAATGTCAGAGATGAAAGCGAGGATGAAGCCGAAGAAGAATATCAAGAAGGAGAAGCTGAAATTGTGAACCAGGAGGAAGAAAGACTTTTTCGGGCGATTTCCAAGATTGGGAAAAGACCTAAGATTGAGGTTCCTACATTTTCTAGAAATCTTAACCCAGAGGAATTGATCGACTGGATCAATGAATGTGAGGAGTATTTTGAGTATGAAGATGTTGAGGATCCTGATAGGGTCAAATTTGTGAAGGCCAGACTGAAAGGTCATGCGAAGATCTGGTGGCAAGAAATTCAATTGGAGCGAAATAGAAGAGGGAAAGATAAAATCATAAGATGGGATCGGATGGTGGATAAATTGAAGCGACAGTTCATTCCTGTTGATTATGAGCTTGACCTACTAAAGAAAATGCAGAGTTTGAAGCAAGCAGGAAGATCTGTTCAGGAGTATACAGAGGAGTTCTATCAACTTCTCATCAGAACAGGCCATGCAGAAGCTGATAAGGAGAAAGTTGACCGATACCTTAATGGGTTAAGGCCAAGCATCCAGGAGGAGTTGAATCTAGTTCGAATGAATAGTATTGAAGAGGCATACCAGTTTGCCCTAAAAGTAGAGGAAAAACTGAACAAGAAGTTTGAGAGCAGACAAAACGGAAAAGGTCGCAGTGGACGATCATATGGTGGCCGAAATGAAGATTCAAAAAAGAAGGATGAGGCCAGTAGCAGTCAGAATCAGCGAAGAAATAATTCCAATCGCTTCCAGGATCAAAATAATAGAGCTCAGAGAGGAAGAGGAAGAGGACAAGGATCTGGAAGAGGTGGCTTCCGTGGAACATGTTTTCACTGTGGAGAAGAAGGTCATAGGGCATTTGAATGTACTCAGCACCAAGGTAGAACAGACAAGAGAAATGAAGGCCAGGCCAGAGTTGCACATGTAGATGAAAATGCCAGATCATCAAATTCTGAAGATGTTGAAAGAGGAGAAACGTTGATTAACAGAAGAGTCCTGTTGAGTGGTGAGAATGAACTTGAGCAAAGGAGGAGCCTGTTTCGCACCAGGTGCAAGTGTGAAGGTAAATATTGTGATGTGATTATTGATAGTGGGAGCACTGACAATTTGGTGTCAGAAGAGATGGTGACAAAGTTGAAGCTCAAGAGACAGAAACACCCACATCCATATCGGATTGCCTGGGTACAGGATGACCACAAGGTCATGGTCAATGAACAATGCCTAGTGAAGTTCAAGATTGGCGGATACCAAGATGAGGTATTGTGTGATATCATATCTATGGATGCATGTCATATGTTGTTGGGTAGACCATGGCAATTTGACAGATGTGCTGTACATAATGGTCGTGCGAATACCTATTCCCTGACAAAGGATGGAGTGCGACATAAGTTAAAACCATTGAAGGAGACCGAAGAAAAGGTATGTGGTAATGCAAGGATAACTTTTGTTGATGGAAGAAATTTCCTAGATGGTATGAGGCATGAGCATGTATGTTTTGCTTTAATTCCAAAAGCTGGTAAAGAGGAAGTAGAAGATGTTCCTGTAGAAGTTGTAGATTTGTTGAATGAGTTTCAGGATATTGTATCCGATAACGTGCCTGATGGATTACCACCAGTCAGAAAGATCAATCATCAGATGGACTTGATCCCAGGAGTGAGTTTGCCGAATAAGGCAGCACACAGAATGACACCTGCCGAAAGTGAGGAGTTGAACAGACAAGTACATGAACTATTACAGAAAGGATTGATCCGTGAGAGTTTGAGTCCCTGTGCTGTACCAGCGGTATTAGCACCAAAGAAGAATGGAGAATGGAGGATGTGTACAGATTCTAGGGCAATAAACAAGATCACAATCAAGTATAGGTTTCCATTGCCACGAATGGATGATATTATGGACTGTTTGAGTCGAGCTGTGTATTTCTCAAAGATAGATCTGAAGAGTGGATATCATCAGATTTAGATCAAAGAATTAGATGAATGGAAGACTGCCTTCAAGACAAAGGAAGGACTATATAAGTGGTTAGTCATGCCTTTTGGGCTAACCAATGCGCCGAGCACTTTCATGCGGCTCATGAACGAGGTTCTGAAAGAATTTCTGGGTAAGTTTGTCATTGTTTACCTAGATGATATTTTGATCTTTAGTAAGACATTGGATGAGCATATGATGCATATTCGTATGGTATTTGAGAAGTTGAGAGAAGAAAAATTGCTGATTAATTTGAAGAAGTGCAGTTTTGTGAAGAAAGAGTTGGTGTATTTGGGGTTTGTAATTTCAAGAGAAGGTCTAAAAATGGACCCAGAGAAGGTACAGGCTATCCTTGAATGGCCTACTCCAAAGAGTGCTACTGAGGTAAGATCTTTTCATGGTCTAGCTAGCTTTTACAAAAATTTTATCAGAAATTTTAGCAGTATTTGTGGACCCTTGACTGAAACAATGAGAGGGGATAGAAAAGAGTTTAAGTGGACTAATGGGGCAGAAAAGATTTTTCAATTGTTGAAATAAAAAGTTACAGAAGAACCTGTTTTAGCACTTCTAGATTTTAATAAGGTGTTTCAAATAGATTGTGATGCTAGTGGTACTGCAATAGGAGCTGTTATGAGCCAAGAAGGTAAACCTGTTGCTTATTTCAGTGAGAAGTTAAATGATGCCAAGAGGAAATATTCTATTTATGATCAGGAATTTTATGCTATAGTTCAGGCATTAAAGAAGTGGAGACATTATCTACTTCCTAAGGAGTTTTTTTTGTATACTGATCATCAAGCTTTGCAATATTTGAATAGTCAAGGAAAGTTGAATCAAAGGCATTTGAAATGGGTTTATTTTTTGCAGAGTTATACATTTGTTTTGAAACACAAGAGTGGAAAGTCTAATAGGGTTGCAGATGCTCTTAGCAGAAGGCAACTATTGCTGACAGAAATGCAGATTGAAGTGGTTGGGTTCAAGGAACTCAAGAATTTTTATCAAGAGGATCTTGATTTTGGTGAAGCTTGGAAAGCTTGTACAGAACCTGTTACTCTAGACAGGACGAAATGGTTGGATTTCATCATCCAGGATGATATGCTATTCAGAGGGAATCAGTTGTGCATTTCACGAAGTTCTATGAGGGAGAATCTCATCAAGGAGAAACATAGCGGAGGATTGGCTGGACATTTTGGTCGTGATAAAACCCTTGGTTTGGTTAGTGAGAATTATTATTGGCCACAGTTGCAGCAAGATGTGAAGAAGTTTGTACAGAGTTGCAGAGTATGTCAAATGGCGAAAGGAGTGAAGCAGAATACAGGGTTGTACCAGCCATTGCCTATACCAGAGAAGCCTTGGGAGGATATCAGTATGGACTTTGTTCTTGGTTTACCGAGGACACAGCGGGGACATGATTCAATTTTTGTAGTAGTTGACAGATTTTTGAAGATGGCACATTTCATTCCCTGCAAGAAGACTAATGATGCTGTTCATGTAGCAGAATTGTTTTTCAGAGAAGTACTGAGACTTCATGGTTTGCCAAAGACCATAGTTTCAGATCGGGACACTAAGTTTGTTGGATATTTCTGGTGAACATTATGGAAGAAGTTGAAGACAGATTTGAAGTTCAGTTCATCACATCACCCACAGATTGATGGATAGACAGAGGTGGTGAATAGGAGTTTGGGAAATGGGCTGAGATGTTTGGTTGGGGATAAGCCAACAGGATGGGATTTGATTTTACCACAGGCAGAATTTGCATACAATAATTCTGTCAACAGGAGCACTGGTAAATCACCATTCCAGATTATATATGGAAGTAGTCCAAGAAATGCATCTGAGTTTAGAAAGATAGATAAAGGAGAAATAAGTAGTGCTGAGGCTGAGGATTTTGCAGAATATTTGAAGAACATCCATGGGGAGGTGAGGAAGCATATTATCAAGATGAACGCACAGTATAAGGCTAAGGAAGATGAGAAAAGGAGGTATAAGGAATTTCAGGTTGGTGATGAAGTCATGGTTCATTTGCGGAAGGAGTGGTTTCCAGTTGGTACATATAACAAGTTGAAAATGAAGAAGTTTGGACCATGTAAGATATTGAAGAAGCATGATTCAGGGAATGCATATGAGGTAGAATTGCCTAGTGAGCTGAATATTTCACCAGTGTTTAACATTTCAGATCTGACAGAGTATCATGAAGGAGGTGTTGAAGATGAGATCACAACAGCATAGTGGAGTATTCCAGCAACTAGTTCAGACACTAAGGAGATCGAAGACATACTGGACAGTCGTGTTGGTAGAAGCACAAGGAATAGGACATATGAAGAGTATTTGGTCAAATGGAAAGGATGACCTATAGAAGATTCACTGTGGCTAACAAAGGAGGAGGTTAACCATCTTGGTTTTCCTCTGCACACCTGAGTCGTGACAGGGTCACTTCTCAAATTACCCTGGGTGTCTGATGCAGGAGCATCCTGGGTGTAAGAGCAATCTTGCATCACCCAAAAATATTTCTATTTTTATATTCAATAAGGGCTATTTTAGTGCAGAGCTGCTATTTATGGAAAGTTACTATTTTTGGTAATTTTTGCATCTGCTCAGAATGATCTGATTTCTTTCTTGGAGGTTCATTTTGGTCATGTAAGTCTGCCAGTAAAGTTTCATTGCCAGATCAAGTGTATATTGGAAGATATTGAAGATTTTTGGTATTGGCAGCAGGGTACAGAAACTTTGAACTCAGTTTTGAAGGCTTTAGAGGCCCCAGATGAGGTTGAAAATTTGGGTGATGGGCGCTTGCGCGGGTCAAGCCTGTAGAGCACTTCGTGGCATTTCCAAAATGGGGTTATAATAGCCGATCGGGTCAACTGTTGATGACTTATGGTCTTCGGAAGTTGGGCCACCTGAAATGGTGAAAAATAATTTTCTTCAAAATTTCTGTTCGGGTTTCAAAGGTTATCTTGAGCCGACTATGATGTAATAAAATGTAAAATAAAATAATTCTAAGTTTGGTCGGCCTTATTGGCTAAAATTCTGGAACCTTCCCAGGCGGTGGATAATTGCCTATATAAGGAAGGCTGTATTATTGTCTTAGGCAGTTCAGAATAGTTCTGGGGTAGTAGATCTGGGTAATAGTTCGAGGCTTTGTCCTACAGAATATTGTAAGTGAATGCCATGTGGCTTTGCATATTGTAATTCTGAAAGTTTGTAATTCCACATTTGTGGAGATAATAAGAAGCCAATTTTTTGTTCTTGCATATTATTGTTGTTGTTTCTCTATGTCTGTTATGTGTTTGTGGTATTAAGGGGAGCACCCTTCATAAAAAATGCACATGATGTGGTTGAATGGTGCAAGACACATTTCACACCAAATGAGAATGACACATCATCATAATTGACTCAAGTGGTGCCACATAGAAAATTGTGGGAGATAAAAGGTATGCACACATTTTTAAATTATTTGAAAGTGTTTAAATTTTTTATGTATTCTTTAATCAAATTATAATTATGGAATGTATTATATATGCATTTGTTCAGGTGTGGATAGAAAAATTATGCATGGTTGCAATAGGATAGAAAAGACGTGATCTTTGCATTCAGTTATGAGTACGAATTATTGTAATTGGATGTTGAATACTAGGGACTAGTCATGCTTTTGTTGTCACTGCATTGTTGACAATTATGAGGAATACATCAATTAAGACTGTGGATATGTAGGTGCATGGAATTCTGTGCCACTAGTTGTTACTAATACATTTGATAGAGATGAAGATTAAAAATTTGATTATGTCCCTTTGATTTCTATTGATTATGATCATATCTCAGGATTGGTCAAAATTGGTAAGTATATATATTTCACATTATATGGTTCATTGAGCTGCATGTATAGATAGATAGATAGATCTATAGATTTAACTAAGTAAATTTTAGGATCTCACACATGTATATAAATTTACTATGTAGGAGATGTCTTTGTAGTGATTACTGAGCATGGAAATGTAGAAGGAGTTGGTTATTATATATTGTGTTGTATTGTAGAGAGGATGAAGATGCTTGAACCTGAAGAAAGTGATGCAATGTTGTTCCCCATAGGTTTGTACATGATTTACATAGATATATTGAACTCAATTTGTAAATTTTAAATTTCAACCTTTTAACAAATTTTAAATTTAGTTTGTTTAAATTTATATTGTTAAAATTTTTGACCTGCAGGTTCAATTGTTTTAGAGGGAACAGATTTCAAGAAAATCAAAATAATTCAACAAGGTATTCACTTTTTTTATTACCAACCAGACAATAAGGTGTTTCAATATAGCCACCTTGTAGTTGCCACATCCATTTGTCTCCATACATTTAAATCTCAATGTGGACGTCGTAAGTGGAGACTAGATAGTGAGGATCATGAGAGAATATTACATATTTTCCATGAAAGGTCTAAACCACTTGAGTTGGTCTAAAAAGTATAATATGTATACCTATTTGATGTGTTAGGACCTACTTGATATCTCTGGATTAAATTGACTATAATTTGTTTATATATTTAAACATATGATGGACTATAATTTTTTGATATATGATGGACCTATTTGATGGTTCAATGGTTTTAATTTATAGAATTTTATGTATGCTTATATATATATATATATTCTTGTATACATGTATGGTTTTATATGTATACTTTGATTGTTTAATGATTTTTATAGATTGCATGTTAAAGTTGAATAATGTATGCTTTGATTATTCAATGATTTTTATGATACTTATTGTCCATTAGTTACATGTATTAACTAGTTATTTTTTATGATATTAATTCTAGATCCCCTTAAGACCTCCCCTTAAGATTGCTTATTAGTTAAAGATCCCCTTAAGACAATAAAAAATGATGGAATTAGTTAGATTACTTATGATATGTGTTAGTTCTAGAATGAGTTAAAATAGTTATTATCCATTAGTTACATGTATTAACTTGTTATTTTTTATGATATTAATTCTACTTCCATCTAATAAAATCTAATCAAATGAAACCATCTAATCAACTGAACTCATCTAATCAAATCACACTGTCTAATCAAATGAAACTATCTAATCTAATCAAATGAAAGAATCTAATCAAATCATATCATCTAATCATATCATGTAATCAAATAAAACCATCTAATCAAATAATATATCATCTAATCAAATCATATATATCATCTAATCAAATGAAACCATCTAATCTAATCAAATGAAACCATCTAATCAAATCATATTATCATCTAATCAGATGATATCATCTAATCAAATAAAATTATCTAATCAGATCATATCATCTAATCAAATGAAACCATCATAAATCTATATAATGTCAAGTCATTTTAATCATCTATATCTAGAGGTCTGGATATCATATCAATATATGTCTCAAATCATTAACTAAAAATATTAAAAATATACTAATGACATATATATAATGAGTCTCAAATCAAAGATCTATGTAACATGTCCTAAACTATGGAGTCATCTAGGTGCATGCAAATAGAGCGACCCTCTGACCAACTGCCACAAACATCCTCTAGCTTTGAGGTAGCAACTAATCCATATGAATATAAATACATGTATATAATAATAATGTAAAATAATTAAAATATTATAAATACATGTTTAAAATTACATATTTTTAAAAATTACTTGACCACTACTAGGTGTCACATCTATTGAATCTCTCCTATGAAGAGCATCCTCTGGTTGTGAAGCAACAACTAACCCCTACAAATTTAGTACAATAGTTGGTTATATACATGTGCATAGTATATATCATGTAAAGTAATTGAAATATATAAATACATGTGTACAAGTGTACACATGCATTCTTAAACCTACATATATCTAAAACTTATCTAACCACTAGGAGGTGCCACATCTATTAGATCTCTCATATGAAGATGCTCCAAGCCCACACTAGAGGTAACGTGCTCTGCTAACTATGCCTGAAAAATATTATACATTGAATAAACATCAATACACACATATACAATTAATTGTTCACTAAAAATCTTAAGAAAGGAGAAAATAAAACTTTATATACCCACGTCTTAGAAGGAGGATCATCAGTGCACTACACCATCATATCATCAACTGAAACTACATCACCCACACCACCTCCAGTCCTGAACCTCTCTAGTAATGAAGAGTGTAGGGGTGACACTAGGTGGGAGGGGAGTGATGTAGAGTTTGAACCATCAGGATGCAATAACATATCTATAAATGATCCAACATCAATGCCAATGTCCACCTAACCCAACCTACACAATTGCTCATCAAATGTGTTTAGGCCCTTAGTGGTGATATGTACATCTCCAACCTATATACCTATCTTTGTAGTTGTAGACTGATTTGTGGGCACAAACTACTCCACACTATGTTGTGCTTGACTAGATGGTGTGTCATGTGTCGGTGGAACTACTGGACCCCATGCAAGTCTGATGAAATCCTTGACTAAATGTACTAGGATCCTCTGCATTTCACCAATATAAGAATAGGACTGCAAGAGATCCTCCAAAAAGTAAAGGGCCACATATAAATGACTACGATGACTTGAAAGTACTTGTATCTCTCTAGATGCGGGAAGACTTGCAGCTCTATATGTCTCATCACTAACACCTACAATAGTACAAGATGAAACCTTAGAAGATGATCTAGCTCTACTCGGTCTAGTCAAAATATAACTTCCCACTAAATTTGAAGTGATGGAGGTGGCTACAGAAGCAATCTTCCCTATCCCATCCACTACTCCCCTCTGAGAAGCAATGACCACTCTATCTACAGTAACAACCATCACCGGTGCCACTATGGGAGTCCTCTACCCAACTAGTTGTCTATGATGATGTACAACTTGATCAGGACTATGATACTGATCACGGTCTAAAACCTTACAATGCCCCTGACCATAATATCCAGGAAGATATAAATAGTTGACCCTGAGTCCCAAATGGAACTCAGGATACAACTATTATGAAAAATATAAAGGAATTTGGTCATTATTAGGATAATGACCATGTGTGGCAAGAAGTTGAGGTATATCATGCATGTGATTTGAGGAATCACACACAATGTGACCTGAGATGTCCTCACCTTGGACTTCCTCTCATAAAATGGGAAAATCTCTGATTTGATTATTTCCTTGGGGACACAGCTCTGAACCGTCTCCAAGGAAACATCACCCGAGACCTTGGCTCTCAACTCTTGAAAAATATTATCAACTACCTAAGGTGTGAAGGAGGAGTGGGATCTCAATCTAGCAATCATCTTCTCCAAATTGGTCAATACACTGACATAAGTATCTTTATATATGCTATCTGTTGAAGATGTATGGATAGACTCTCTAAGTCAAGCCATCTCTGTGTTAGTAGTATGAAATATGGTCACTATATCAGGAGTGTGAGGTGCATCCTCAGTGGCCATCTAGATACATTACATGTTAAACCTAAGTGTTAATAATTAAGTACCTGATTACATGTTATAACTACGTGTAAAATGGAAACAAATATCTGAATATATAAAATTATACTTAAATTTATAATACTAGAGTGTAGTAATAGTCATAAAGGGTCCTAGGATATACTAATTGGTATTAAAATAGGTCCTATTAGGTCAAAAAAGTGGTCTTATTAGGTCTCAAGGGTCCTTGGATGTACTAACCGATTTTAATAGGTCATATTAGTCATATTAGGTCTTAAGTCTAGTCTTATTAAGTCTTAAGGGGTCCTATTAGGTCTTAAGGGGTCCTAAGGATCCTAAGGGTTCTTAAAGAGTTTTATGTCACAATAGGGGTCCTAAAGGAACATAGAGTGTAGTAATAGTCCCAAAGGGTCCTTGGATGTACTAATTAATATTAATAGGTCCTATTAGTTCAAGTAAGTGGTCTTATTAGGTCTTAAGGGTCCTAGGATGTACTAATTGGTATCAATAAGTCCTATTACATAAAGTAAGTGGTCTTATTAGTTCTTAAGGGTCCTAGGAAGTACTAATTGATTTTAGTAGGTCATATTAGTCATATTAGGTCTTAAGTCCAGTCTTACTAAGTCTTAAGGGGTCCTATTAGGTCTTAAGGGCTATTATTATAGGTCCTAAGGATCATAAGGGTTCTTAAAGAGTTTTATGTCACAATAGGGATCCTAAAGGAACCTAGACTGTATTAATAGTCCTAAAGGGTCCTTGGATATACTAATTTGTATTAATAGGTACTATTAGGTCAAGTAAGTCATCTTATTAGGTCTTAAGGGTCCTAGGATGTACTAATTGGTATTAATAGGTCCTATTACATCAAGTAAGTGGTCTTATTAGGTCTTAAGGGTGGTAGAATGTACTAATTGATTTTAATAAGTCATATTAGTCCAATTAGGTCTTAAGTCCAGTCTTGTTAAGTTTGAAGGGGTCCTATTAGGTCTTAAGGGGTCCTATTATAGGTCCTAAGGATCATAAGGGTTCTTAAAGATTTTTATGTCACAATATGGGTCCTAAAGGAACCTAGAGTGTACTAATAGTCCTAAAGGGTCCTTGGATGTACTAATTGTTATTAATAGATCCTATTAGGTCAAGTAAGTGGTCTTATTAGGTCTTAAGGGTCGTAGGATGTACTAATTGGTATTAATAGGTCCTATTAGGTCAAATAAGTGATCTTATTAAATCTTAGGGTCCTAAGATGTACTAATTGATTTTAATAGGTCATATTAGTCCTATTAGGTCTTAAGTCTAGTCTTATTAACTCTTAAGGGGTCCTATTAGGTCCTCATGGGTCCTATTATAGGTCCTAAGGATCCTAAGGGTTCTTAAATAGTTTTATGTCACAATAGGGGTCCTAAAGGAACCTAGAGTGTACTGATAGTCCTAAGGGGTCCTTGGATGTACTAATTGGTATTAATAGGTCCTATTAGGTCAAGTAAGTTGTCTTATTAGGTGTTAAGGGTCCTAGGATGTACTAATTGGTATTAATAGGTCCTATTATGTCAATTAAGTGGTCTTATTAGGTCTTAAGGGTCCTAGTATGTACTAATTGATTTTAATAGGTCATATTAGTTCTATTAGGTCTTAAGTCATGACGTATTAAGTCTTAAGAGGTCTTATTAGGTCTTAAGGGGTCTTATTATAGGTCCTAAAGATCCTAAGGGTTCCTAAAGAGTTTTATGTCACAATAGGGGTTGAAAAGGAACCTAGAGTGTACTAATAGTCCTAAAGGGTCCTTGGGTGTACTAATTTGTCTTAATAGGTACTATTAGGTCAAGTAAGTTGTCTTATTAGGTCTTAAGGGTCCTAGGATGTACTAATTTATTTTAATAGGTCATATTTGTCCCATTAGGTCTGATGTCTAGTCTTATTAAGTCTTAAGAGTTCCTATTAGGTTTTAAGGGGTCCTATTATAGCTCCTAAGGGTCCTAAGGGTTCTTAAAGAGTTTTATGTCTATGTGAATAACATTTATACATGTAACTCTAAAACATATGTACATAATTGAGAGAGAGAGAGAGAGAGAGAGAGAGTATTTACTAAATTTGAAAGCAATTTTTAAAAAAATTAAACTAATAATCTCTATAAGATTAGTGGAACCTAAGATACATGAATGGGTCCTACGACATACTAAGATACATTAATGGGTTTTTGGGGTGCTATGTGTCTTAATACATCAGAAGAGATGGATAAGTTTCCTAGAATGTATTAAGGGGTCACATGTGTTTTAAGTGGTCCTAAGGGATCCTAGGTTATATTAATTGATTCTAGTATGTATTAAGGGTTTTTCAGGGTGACAATGGGTCCTCATATCATTTAATAGAACCTAAGATACATGAATGGGTCCTAGGGAATCCTAAGATACATTAATTGGTCTCTAAGGTCTGAAGGGGTCCTATGTGTCTTTAGATGTCATAAGGTATGGATAATGTTCCTAGAATGTCTTAAGGCTTTGTAGGTGTCATAAATGATTCTAAGGGATTATAGGTTAAATTAATTGATCCTAATATATATCTTAAGGGTCCTGGAGGCAAATAAATGGGTCCTCTTATGTATTAATGGAATGTAAGATACATGAATGGGTCCCAGGACATCCTAACATACATTAATGTGGCTTGTGGGTCCTAATGCATCCTACCTATCTTAAGATGTTGTAAGGGATAGATAAAGGTCCTAGAATGTCTTAAGGGGTTGTATGTGTCATAAGAGGTCCTCAGGGATCCTAGTATTTCTTAAGGGGTATTCAGGATGGCAGTGGGTCCTTGTATGCCTTAATAGAACATAAGATACATCAATGGGTCCTAGGACATCCTAACATTCTTTAATGGGTCTTGGGTGTCCTAAGGTTTCATATTTGTTTTAAGATTTCATAAGGGATCCAAATAAGGGTCCTAGAATGTTAATGGGTCGTAGATGCAATAAGTGGTCCTAAGGGATCCTACATTACATTAATTGATCCTGGTATGTCTTAAGGTTTCTTGAGGGAAACAGTGGGTCCTATGTGTCTTAAGATAGTGTAAGGGATGGATAAGGGTAGGACTAGAGTGTCTTAAGGGGTCGTGGGTAACATAAGAGATCTTAAAGGGTCCTAGGTTACATTAGTGGATCCTCGTATGTATTAATTGAATCTAAGATACATAAATGTGTTGTAGGACAACCTAAGATATGTTAATGGGTCTTGAGGATCTGAAGGGGTCATATGTGTCTTAAAATGGCGTAAGGAATGTATAATGGTCTAATAATGTTAATGGGTCATAGGTGTGATAAGTGGTCTAAGGGACCTTAGGTTACATTAATTGTTACTATTATGTCTTAAGGGTTCTTGCGGGCAACGATGGGTTTCCATATGTATTAACATACGATAAGATAAATGAATGGGTCCTAGGAAATTTTAAGATATAATAATGGGTCGTATGGGTCCTAAGTGGTCCTATGTGTCTTAAGATGTCATAAGCGATGCGTAAGGGTCCTAGAATTTCTTAAGGTGTTTTAGGAGTCATAATAGGTCCTAAGGGATCATAGGTTACAATAATTCATCCTAATATGTCTTAAGAAGCCTTGAGGGAAACAATGAGTCCTTGTATGTATTAATGGAATGTAACATACATTAGTGGGTCCTTGGACATCCTAATATGTATTATAAGGTCTTGATATTCCTAAGGGATTTGATGTGTCTTAATATGTTGTAAGGGAGGTATAAGGGTCCTAAAAACTTACTACTACAATTTTATAACATATTCTAACATACTACTAGATCATTTTCTAAAATTTAACTATGAAATTTTCTAAGATTTGTACGAACTAAAAATTATTTAAAACAAATAACTAACTAATATTAGTTAACTTTACTAAAAATGTGTGTTCTTGAGAGAGAGACATATTCTTAATATTTAGTAAATTTCAAAAAAATTTAAAAACAAATATTTTTAATAATTTCTATAAGATCTTAAAGTTTTCTAACATTTTCTAACATTTCTACTATGGTTTCTAATGTTTTGTAAATATTTTCTAACATTTTCTAACAAACTACTATGATTTTCTATCATTTTCTAACATATTCTAACATTTATACTACAGTTTTTAATGTTGTCTAACATTTTCTAACAATTCTACTATGATTTTCTAACATTCTACTATCATTTTCTAACATATTCTAATATTTAACTACGATTTTCTAACATTTCTACAAACTAAAAATTATTTAAAACAAATAACTAACTAAAATAAATATAAAACATATAATTTAGAATTAAAAATGAGTAAAAAGTGTGTGCCTGATACTTCTAACAATCTGAAGAGGTAGAAAAATATTGGGAGGTGTTGATGTCATGCTGGACATCACTGGTTCTCTCTAAGCCCTAGGTCCAAAAAATCCAAACAGTAAACAATGAAAATAAAAAAAGGAATGTTGGAAATTTATAAAGAAATTTGGCCAAAAGGGGCTTTAGATGAAGACCCCACTTCGTGCGAAGTACTCTACATAGGGTACTTTGCTTTGCGCGAAGTACCCTACGTAGGGTACTTCGCGTGAAGTGGATCTCCCCCTTCTCCCGAAGTACCCACTTTGAGCGAAGGCCATAATTTTATTTTTGTAGAAAGCTGATTTTCTTCATCCCAAAAAGTGGGACACACTATTGTGTTTTAACCCTGTAGCCTAGGCCAAGTGATTGGTCATTTCCATAATTTCCTAAAGAGACTTAAATTCCTTGTTTATGTATTTCACATATACTAAAACTAAAACCATGTTTATCTAAAATATGATATCTAAAACCATAATGAGAATCCATATTGGAAGGTGATAATGACACTTTGTAGGTCACTATATTATAAAAATAAGGTTTATCAACAGTTTTAAGAGACTTATTAGAATTTGAAGCAAAAAAAAAAGTTGTTACTAAGTTTATCAGGAAGAGAGGAAGTTGTCTTAAATTCATGAAAGGATTCACTTTGTTCAGAATCCATTGAAGGAAGCTTATATTCTCTTCTAAATGAAAATATAAAATCTGAGAACCCCAAATCGTCATTTGAAAGGACACTAGTAGTATACTAATCTTTTTGAGAAGATGAAGGTGTTTCTTATTATATAAGAGCAAAAAAAAGTTTAGTATTAGGCTTTGCACAAAAAAAATTATTTTATAAAAAATAAGAGTATACATGATTTTTTAGTAAATGAACTTGAATTTATAATGAAGTGTTGAAGGGACAAGATGTAGGGCATGTACCCATGGTTTGTCAAAGTGTAGATTGTAATTAAGAGCACCGAGCATGACATGAATAAGAGTAGAAAAAATGAAAGTACCCACTTTAATAGGTAAGGTGTTAATAAATTTTTTTTTTACAACATTGTCAAATCCATGTATATGAATATAATTAGGTTTGATTGTAGAAATATCTTCTTTGATCTTGTGTAAAATGGAAATAATACAAAAGTTAAGTCCTGAACCATTATCTATTAATTTCCTACGAATAAAATTACCATTTATAAGGACACAAACCATAAGAGAATCATGTTGATCTTGGATCTCCTTAAGAGACAACTCATCTTTTGTGAAAAATATGAGCTTTAGTATTATTTATTTGTATAAAATGCATGAAAATGGTGATATTGGTTTTCATAGGAGATTAAATAAATGGGTTCATTAATACATCTTTTAATACATCATGATAAGTAGGGGAAGTTGGAAGAAGTTCCCATAGAGATATCTTAGAAACAATAGCATGTAATTGTTCTACCAAATGATAATCCTCAAATATTTCAAGGAAGATGTGGTGTTAGAGGAAGCTTAGGTTGAGAAGTTGCAAGAGGGTTAGGGACAATTGAATTGGTAGGTACATGATTGTTCTTTATATGATAAGCATGGTGCAACTACCTGATAATTCTTAATAAATTTTAAAAGACTTTTTGATTTCTATTTCATAGTTATGATTGGTTCATTTTGTGTTTGAAAGGTATTTTACTCATTGCAACCTTTAGAAACAATCATATGTTTTTTTATTGAGGATTATATTGAACAAGGTGATCAACTATTTTTTGTTTTTTTGACATTGTTAATATAGCTATCCACAAGAAGAAAGTTAATCATTTTTTGGAAAAAGGATGGTCTAGGACTTATATAGGAATATTGATTAGAGATAAAGCCATCAAGAGCTTCATCTAACATATCAATACATGAAAGAGATATGTTTGCAAAAATGTGATGTATAAAAAGGGAATCACCTAAAATCTTAGTTTTTCCCAATTCATGGCACATATGTTGGAGATTTTCCAGCAAGCCAGTGTTGACTGTATGTTTCTCATTGATGAAAACATATGGTAAGAAAAGTAGGTTTTAGTTCTATCAATATATCCTTGAGAATATGTTTTATGGATATGTTATTAGCATGATATCGTAGATGCAAAGGTTGATTCTAAATACAGAAAGTTCTACAGTTGTTTGTAATAGCAGTGTTCTTGACAGTGTTGCAAGCGGATTTTTATATGTAATTCTCAGTATGGTTATGATATAGAATAGCACATTTATATTTATGTTGTAGACATAATAGTGAAGCTATGTTCATGGACAAAGAGTCAGTTGTGCAGTACATGTTGAGTTATGATGTTTCTATTTGCCTGTTATAGTTTTCAGAGATTGTTTGTTGGAGCCGACAATATTTATATTATTTCAGTAGTTGCACCTATCATTTTGATATGCATGTTTGGTGATGAGGTAATAATGTTTGGTTAAGAGAACATAACGTATTTCATCTTGAGAGTAAATTTTCAATTATTTTGATGGAGCTGACAATGTGAAGCGATGTGTCTACTCATATTGGGTTGTGCGGTCCCTTTTTGTGTTGCGTGCTTCATTTAGCCATTGAAGATGTTGTTGGAGAGTTATATTGTTTCTCTAATATGATTTCAAGAAGGTTCTAATAGGCTGACTTGATTATATCATTTGGAGAAGGATACTTATAGTCGATCAGTTGTGATCGCTAAGTGTGATTGGTAGAGTAGAGCAGAAGATGTGAATATATTGAGATAGTATAGGTGAATCAATCATCAGTTGAAGATCTATGTGAAGAAGAATAGAGTGTATTATATTCATTGGAACTGATCAAGACAACATGTCTAATTCCCAGTTCACCAAAATCCAAATATAGTGTGTATCTGATGTGCAAAAGATTGCAGCCTTCACCATTTGAGTAGTGTGCTCTCAAATAGTGTGTCCTCACCTTTAACAAGGTTATTTGTAAAAGAATCTTAATAGTGTCCGAACCTTGACCAAGTCACTTTAATTCATGCATTGTAAAGATCAACTCCTAACAGGGTTGTAAGATCTTCTAACAAGGATCATTATACTCTAGTGTAGTTTATAGTGGGTGCTAATTCCTAGCGGGGATTTTAGCTATTTGGGTTTCCCTGTAACCAAAATTTTGGTGTTGTGTTAATTTTTATCTTGTTGTGTATGTACTTAATGTTCTTCTGTGCTAATTTTGATAAAGAATTGAATCTTGTAGATAATTGATTCACCCCCCCCCCCCCTTCTCAGTTATCTCTTGGGACTATTCCTAACAACATATTGGAATATGAAACCACCTCAAGATGAGTCAAATCATAATTACCTAGTGGGATGGATTCTAATGCAAGATTTTTCTTTTGAGGTTTCTATTTTTTTGCTACTTACATTCAAAAAATGGATGAAAAAGACTACCATGTAAATGACTTAATGAAATAATAAATTATCTAATCATAGTAAAAAAATAGACATAGAAAGATATTAGAATATACTTGAAGGTAATTTGAATCAAAAAAGGAAAAATAAGGAGTCAAATGTGGATTTTTGATTGTTCGAATCCCAAAAGTAGTTTTAATTGATATTTTGAGATCTTGAGGCCTATAGCTGACTATAGGCTATATGCCACCATTTTTCGAAGGGTGTAAGAGGAATGATTCATTATGTTCATGGGTAAAAAATAAAATTAGGCCATTCTATACCCATGGTTTCCTTTGTCGAGACAAGGTGTAGACTAACTTTCTTAATTTCGTGATGTCATATAAATTCTAACAACTATTTTTGGGATCTTTTGCACTTGCAAATCAAAGAAATATGTGTGTGAGTGACTATATAGGGGTTTTTATTGGTCAACCTCCTACTTTGGTGATTTTGAAATGTACAAATAGCTAATCTGATAGAGGTAAAGTGTGGCATGCTTGTGAATCTAGTGTATGTCTAAATTTATATGAGCTAGAATGCATAAATACAATATAAAGTTCTACCCTAGTGTGATAAAGTAAAGCATACATGAAAATACAATCAATGTGTGATTTAAAGAATATAAAATGTATCGATATGAAGCCCAAGTATGTAGATCTGAAGATAACTAAATACCATACCCAAATCCAAAGATGAAGGATTGAAACAATCAATAGTTGGATATCTCCTAGTCATCATCATAATCCTTTTGTAGTTCCATGATGTTGTAAAAAATAGTTTTAATGCTTGAGTTACTGACAGAAGATTAATGTACCCTTGATTCACAACTTCTCACATCATTAGATGTCTTAAAATTAGGGCTCCAACCTTACAAATGCTTTCATCTTCCTACAATAAATTTTGAGGATTTCTTTCATATGAAATCAAGAGATAGAATTAGGATAGTTGACTGTAAATATTAATCCTCTATTAAATCACTAAGATGGGGACTAAATTTAAATTTGGGCTCAAAATATGGGGTACAAAATAGATGCATCATTATATTCCTAGGTACATAACGACTGAGCCATTTTGTACCATATTTTTTTAGGCCCAAACTAGAACTATGAGTCCTAGATCATTATTAGATGTGGGAAAAGTTCTGACAGTCACTTTGGAGGTTAGAATAGAACACTGAGGCTGCAAATAGTGACATAGTGAGAAGCCAAGAATATGTGGTCTCCATAACTATCTATCCTAGAACATCAATATTCTTAATAGGATCCATCAATGGCCCGAAAACATAGGTACATATATATACAATTAGATAGATAAATAGATACACAAATACATAGATACATACCTACATACCTACATACATAGATATATAGGGTTACATAGTTCATACATATAAATAATTAGATAGATAAATAGATACATAGATACATAGAAACATACCTACATACATAGAAAAGCCTCATTCTTTTTCTTAAGATATCATAGCAAGATCAAGAGATATACCAAAACTTGAATCAAAATGACATTATAGAGCCTAACAACCAACTAATATGATAATGAATATGATACGGTTGTTCATTAATATGATACTGAATATGATACTGCTGTTCATGAATATGATACTAAATATGAACATGCTTATGATACTAAATATGATACTACTGTTCATGAATATGATACTGAATATGAACTGCATGCTTATGATGCTGAATATGATACTATTGTTCATGAATATGATACTGAATATGAACATGCTTATGATACTGAATATGATACTACTGTTCATGAATATGATACTAAATATGAACATGCTTATGATACTGAATATGATATTGTTGTTCATGAATATGATACTGAATATGAACATGCTTATGATACTGAATATGATACTATTGTATGATACTGAATATGATACTGCTGTATGATACTGGATATGGTACTGCTGTTCATGAATATGATTGCTGAATATTATCATCTCAAAACCTGAATATGGGCCTAAAATGAGAATATGTATCTTCCAGCCAAAGAGGTGGAATATGTTTTGATAACCCAATTTTGGCCGATTATATACCCAATTTGATTCTCGGTCGGGTCTGCAATCTTCCCGTTATATTGTTTCGTGGATATGACTATGGATGAGTATGTGATATTGCTATCAGGATTCAACTGTGTAGTTTTTTGAGTCAAACTCATTGACCCATGATTCATCAGTACTGGTTCAACACAAGCCCATCTCTCATGAGAATGAATGAATCTAGGTGATGCTCACAGAGGTGAAGCACCAAGACCTACTGGGAAGTCTCGGTGCTTCACCTCTATGAGCATCACCACTACTCATGAATCATGGGTTAATGAGTTTGACTCAAAAAACTTCACAATTGAGTGGGTGTTCAAACTTAGAGATAGAGACAAAGCCAATAAGATTAGGATGAAGATGACTTGATGTTTTCAAGTCCATATCAATAGCAAAAAAGGAAAGAAATATCAAAAGATGGTAAATAAATTATTGGGAAAAGTGAAGAGTTTAATGTGGAAGAACAAGGAAAGGAAGAAGAATCACTTGTTTGTAGTTTGCAGCCTACAAGTGATCATAATGAATGCAAGAGTAAGTCATCTTGTGGGAGTCCTAAAGAAGAAATAACTTTGGATAAGTGTAGGTTCATACCACACCATTGAATCATCATGTTGATAACAAAGTAGAAGAGATTCCTATCATGGAACAACCATTATAGATGTTGAAAACATGACACAAAGGTATGACACTTATTTTGATTTTTGCAACAACAATTTTAATCATGAGGTAGCATCCATCTCACATGAATGTGAAGATGATATTGAGTCTTCTTATGATGGTACTCTAGTTGAGAGCATTACACATGAAATATATATTGTGGATTCAAACCACAAAGGGCTTGATTTTGTTCACCATAGCATGGAAAATGTTAAAAGGAAACAATAGCTATGATATGGATGGTCACTAAGAGCTAATAAGTCCAAATTGCTTGCTGCCCAAGCAAGACAATAGTTGCAAGAGGTCTAGGAAAAATAAAATCAGCTTGATAATGCAAGAAGGCAAAGAGAGTCGTACATCAGATCCTTATTTCTTCCAAGGGAAGAATGTGTAGATGCTACAAGGAAAGATCTTGAGGTAAGTCAAAAACAGCATGTTGAGTTGTGTGAAGAAGAAATGAGGTATGTTCAGGAAATTCAGAAAAGTAGGTTAAATTTTTCATGAAGAAAAATTATGATTTTGTCATCCACATTCACTGTAGTTTCTTCTCATATGCTGACTGAATTATAAGGAGATGAAATAAAATTAAGTTGAAGATGAAAATAATATATAAACCACTTGAATTAGAGGCAAAGAGAAATATAAAATTAAGGGAATGTGATGTTGGGTTTTTGATGTACACAATAAATTAAGCAAATGCAATTACTAAGGCACGAAACCGTGAACAATCAATAATGCTTGTTGAGTTTTCTATAAAAGTATATCAATTATCCTATCCTCTAAATCTTAGTGGCTACAGTACAAGATATAATGGGAAAAGATGCCACTAGAGCATCCAACTAAAGATGCATATCTCGATCTTAAACAAGTGTATGGAGTCATGAAAGTATGGATATGGAAGTATATAAAAGCTAGAGAAAAGGTTGTAGGAAAAAGAAAGTGGGTATGTTGTTTTACACTATAATTTATCTATTTCTGGTCAAAATTAATGTCCTAATACTAGTTTATTATGGCTTAGTACTGACCCATGCATACAAAGTATGTTATAGTTCTAATGGCTTTGTTATCAGGATGCACCATGACATCTATGGTTGGATAACTGACTTTTTCACTTCTCATCCACTTGGATCATATGTAACATGTACAGGAGAAGTCAAATTTTCAATTATACAGCATCCAATTGGTGTATCCTAATAGTTAAATAATAATTTAAGTCAAAACTTCTATTATGTGTTATCCAACAATAGATGCCATCAAATATCTGGATGGTTGAATATCCTGCTCTATCATTTTTCTGAAAAATCCACCTAGACCCCGGAGATTTGGGATCCCCCCCCTCCTTCGAATTCTAATCAGATGCACAGAAAAAGGGAAGAAAATTTATTAAACAAGAATTATAATGAGAATCGTGGGTTAGAATTGAAATATATATCTTAAATCAAAATAGATAACAGTGGAAAATGGCAAGAGATGATGGTCAAAACAGGGCTCGCAGGGAGGAAGATGATACTAATGGTAGAGATGAGGTTGGCATATGTTTATGTTGCATTATGTTCAATGTCTACATGCATGTATTTACAATTTCCATTTTTCAGTTGGTTTTCAGTTTGTATTGTATTTATGCTTTAGCATTTTAAAATTGCAAACCCTTGGTGCTTGTAATTTTGAATTAAACAAAATGGAATTGAGTAATTGGCATAATCTTTGCCGATGCGTACGAGCTTTATAAGCTTTGTCGAGAGTGCATTTTGGCATTTGGAGAGTGTTTAGTGAGTGTTTTTTAGGGTTTTATGGTGGTGGTAGGAATTTATTATTTACGCTTCGGTTACTCCCCTAAAAATTATATCTATTACCACTTAAGATTTGTAAAAGAGCCCCAACAACTTATGCAAGAATTTTTAGGATTTGTGAGTTTTTTTCCAAAAGCATTCTGGGAGAAAATTTCAAGCTGAATTGGCTGTGGTAGCCGTGTTCCTCATAAAATGTTACCATGCCCTAACAAGGCACCAAAAGGGTAAATATATTATGTAGAGAACTTTTAATAATGTAAAGAGAAAAACCCATATTACATTATTAAAAATTTTCAGAGCAACAAAGAGAAAAACCCATATTACACTATTACAAATTTACGGCATCGACTATTCTTTTTAAAGAGAAAAACCCATATTACACTATTACAAATTTCCTGATTGAATGCAAACAACATTGCAGAGAAATAAACCAGCAAGCTCAAAATAATAGCAAATGTAATGCCCTAGTTAGGGGCCAGTACATATCAAAATGCAAAGAAGCCCAATAGTCGATGTCATAGATTTTCAGAGCAATAAAGAAGAATAGCATACCTTGATCAACACACCGGAAGATGAGTTGAAGACAAACCTGCAAACCCCCTTTCACAAGTCAAGCATACGCTATCGTCGAACTGGTACACAGACCCACGAAACCAGTTCACAGACCCATGAAAGTGTTCACAAACCCTACCCACTATCGTATGCACAAAACAATTTTTCGTATGCATGAAACAAGAAGTCGTATCCACGTTTCCTGACTGAATGCAAACAACATTGCAGAGAAATAAACCAGCAAGCTCAAAATAATAGCAAATGCAATGCCCTAGTTATGGGCCAGTACATATCAAAATGCAAAGAAGTAATAGTTGATGCCGTAGATTTTCAAAGCAACAAATAAGAATAGCATACCTTGATCAACGTAGTGGAAGATGAGTTGAAGAAAAACCTGCAAACCTTCTTCACAAGTCAAGCATACGCTACCGTCGAACCAATACACAGACCCACAAAACCAGTTCACAGACCCACGACATCCACAAAACCCTACCCACTATCGTATCCACAAAACAATTTTTCATATGCATGAAACAAGAAATCATATCCATGAAACAATATGTTGGGAAGATGGCGGACCCGACCGAGAATCAAATTGGGTTTATAATTAGCCAAAACTGAGTTATCAAAACAAATTCCACCTCTTCGGCTGGAAGATAGATATTCTCATTTTTGGCCCATATTCAGGTTTTGAGATGATAACCGATTATGACTTTAAGGGTTCCAAACAATGGATATGGGTCATAATCGGGTTATCATCTTCATATTCCTGTCATCTTCCGACAAACAAACGGGCCCTTAAGGAGTTGCCCTTAAAATTCTGCATATTCGAGAAGAATCTTCTATGGGCATTAAGCTCTGCTCTAAGGCGACTAACTTGGTACATTAGGCTATGGTCAGCCTACAGAGAAAGCCCTTTTACAGAGGATGGAGATGGGGACATTGTTGGAGTCAGGACATTACCTTGCTGAGTAATTTGTCAGAGAAAATGGAGACTCATGAGTGTAAGGAAGTGCTTTGTATTTTCCCTTCTATCCCTAATTTTGTGCTTGAATTTTCATTGGGCTAGTTGACAGTTCTCTTTCTCAAATTTAATGTTTGTTTTTAATTTTTGGGTTGTTCTCCCTTTCACCCCACCAAACACATTCTTTTGGGAGGTTAGTACTTAATATAACTTTCATTGTTGAAATGGAGGTAAGTACTTAATATTACTTGAAAGCAAATTTGTCATGTAGACAAAGGTTAGGTGGGATGTTAATAAGTTGTCGAGGTTTCTAAAGTTGTAAGAAAATATTATTCAAAAGATTATATAATAGTTGTTTGTTATGGTGGGTAGAGTTGTTGGGAAATGTTTTATTAATTAAAGAGATTGTTGGAATGACAGCCACATGAATAAGAAAACTTCAATTTAAAATTGACAAAGAAAGTGAATATAATTAAATTTGAGAAGATTGGGGATCTAGATCAGATCTCTTCTCAATAAAATCTATAATAATATCAAAATCAATGACATATATAATAAAATAAAATCTATAATAATGTCAAAATCAATGAAATATATATAATTATATATTTCAGCGTTGACATTTGATTGACATAATAACTTGAATAGATTAAAAAGTACAATTCAAAAAAAATCAATATTGCACTCATTATTTGCAAAATAAACAAGTAAAATTAAAATGAAAAAAATTTATGTTGTTATTATTATTTAAAATAAAAAATAAATATAAATTGCAGACTTTTTGTTGACGTTTTTTAATCGATATGACGACTATTTAAACAACAAGGTAAAAAATAATACCATAGATACAGAAGTATTTCGGCCTATCCTCGTACTTATCACTCCAGTCAATTCCAAAACAAGAATGAATAATCCAGTCCCAACAAGTATCAATGAAAAAATTATTGAAACTAAGAGAATTAAAGAAGTGGTGCAACTTGCTAGAGAATTGACACGTGTATGGATGAACTGGACACGTGTGCCAAGGATGGCCAACCATTACGCCAACTTACTTCGGACTAGCAGATTTGGATTTGACATTTAAACTGCATGCTATAGGAAATTAATTGTAAATTCTTAAATCTCATCAGGAATTTCCATTACGCAACTTTACTTCCGACTAGCAGATTTGGATTTGGCATTTAAAATGCACGGTCTTAGAAATTAGTTGTCATCTGAAATTTGGAATTAGACAGTTTTTTTGCTGTCTATTTTTAAAGATTCAATTCGTGAAAGCTTATAGAGGACTTGCTTGTTAGATATTGCCACAACACTTCAACAATAAAATGAGATTTGTAATGTCATCACCCAAATTTACACTCCTTAATTTGGAGTTTATATGCTTTAATATTCTTAGAACTACTGTAGATTCTAAATCTTTCTTCTTTGGTTCTAGCCCTAATTTTTATGTGTGAGTAACATCAAAATCTAGAGCTAGAGATCGTTACTAATGGTACGCTAATCTGGGCTACTTTTCCTTAATCAACATGATTGAAAATGAAGTTTTTATAATCTTTTTGTTTTGTTAAAGTTTTATAGCTAGTAAAATATAAATAATTTTATTTCAAATTTTTTGTATATACATATTTTTTTTCTATTTGTGTATGTTTATTTATTAATTGTAATTTTTTTTACATTCAAAAGCATATACATGTTAGGCTTAATATCATAAAAGTAAGTATAAAAGAAATTTATATTTGCAAATTCTAATTGAGGTCTAAATTCATTTCCAATTAAAATTTACCTATTGTTTCTTATCAATATTTTAATTTTAATTTTTTTGAATAACTTAATACAAAGAAGCTCTTTGATAATGTTAATATATATATTTTTCACATGGATATAGTCAAGGTTGTGAGCCAAGTCCTTAGCCAGTCTTCATCTAAAGTAGTAAGTTATATACTTTTAAATTAGAATTTTCCAAATCATCAAGTTTCAAACTTTGATCAATAAAATAAAGCATTAAATAGTTCAGTCTTAAGATAACAGAAACAAAAGATCAAACGGGCCACAAGCAGGCCGAGAGAAAATCTACCACAAAGACAGAAATAATAGTTGTTAGAATTAATTTACTATGTATTTTTTGTCTATAATATTAAATGGTTATTCTTAATATATTTTTATATTCTAAGACCTTTAATTATTATGGTTTATCTATTTACTTGCATCCATATCTTACTATGTAATGCTCAATATTTATCCAAAAACATACTAATAGAAAAATGAATGAACATTTCATTCACTTTAAATAAAACCTTTACATATCACATGCCTAAAGCAATAGTTCTCATAAAGTAGGATAAGGGTGACAACTAACTCTCTTCCATATCATGAAACCTCAAATGAAACCAGCCAAAAAATAAATAAACTAATATGAGAGCTTTGATTTGTTTCTAAAAGGCAAACTGTCAACATGAAATATGGAATAAATTCCAATATACAACTCATATCAAGCAAGTACTGCCATGAAAAGGCTTACGAAAAAAAGGGAATTAATATTTGTATAGAAAGTTTCTTCAAGAAACAGAAAGAAATATTTGACGC